>JAQQZS010000036.1:31943276-31958486 GCA_030068045.1 Platyallabes tihoni
ATAAGCATTTCACTGCATTTCGTACTGTGTATGACTGTATGTGACAAATAAAATTTGAATTTGAATTTGAATTTGAACTTCAGGAGAAGCTTCTTTGGCCACACACAATTTCTCTATTATATGTATACAAATATGTGGTCTGGTGGCATAGTGGTTAGCACTGTCTCCTCACACCTCCAGGTTCTGGGTTCGGGTCTGTGTGCATGGAGTATGCATTTACTCCCCGTGCAGGGTTTGTTTCCTCCGGGTACTCCGGTTTCCTCCCACAGTCCAAAGACATGCAGATTAGTCTAATCGGTGTTCCCAAATTGGATAAACTAGTGTTATGGAAATGCCTTTTTTTAAATTAATCCATTTTCTACCAACTACATAAAGAGCATGTGAATTTTACCATGAAATATTTAAAATAGTAATTATCCAAAAATTATCCTTTTTTTTTCATTCATAAGTTATCATTCTTAAATAATTTTTAGATCATTTTTCCCTTGTTCATTCAACTCTCTTACTTTTCCTCTGGTTTTCTTTGTAGTTTTTATTATATGTTTGCCTCTTTGTGCTTTTTGATGCTCAAAATTGGATCTTGGTGTCCAAGTAAAAGTTTAGTCAATATATGCAGATGTAAAGTAGTTGAATAGTAATTTTAGTGTACCAGTGTTGTTAAATAGAAAGCCTGTTTGACTCTATGATCTTTTCATGTAAACGACTATGTAGTCAGATGTTGTTTTGAGGCAATAAACCTCAAAATGAATGATTCTTCTTCTTTTTTTTAAATAAAATATTTTATTATGTAAAGAAATCCTGAAATATTCCATGTAAAATAATGAAAAAAAATCTAGCACGATCATATTGTGTACCATAAAAGGTAGAATTTACACATCTCTTGTTCAGGGCTCCACGTGGCGCCTAATGTTTTTATTTTGCGGCTAATTTTTATCCAGACAGTCCTGACTGTGGAAAAGGCATGTAGCAGTCTTTACCCCCGCTATAGACTTTCTCCTCTGCTGCGTCAGCCTGCCTGGCATGAGAGTAGACACCCAAGAGATCCACTGCCAACGTCTTGGTGCCATGGTACCACCAGAGGCCCTGCAGAGCCAAGCCAAAGGGAACCCAAAAACCTAGTTGGTTTTAATATTAATGTTATGTCTGACCAGGGTCAAGTTGACTATTTTCCTATAGCAGCACCTCACAAAGCTTTCCTTCTATACTCCACAGCAAGTTGCCCATTAATCGTCATACACCTCTTTATTAGTTCCATCCCTGTTTATTAATTGCAATTTTTTCCAGTTTATGTTTATATTTATATGTTATTTTTAGCTCCTTAAAAAAACTTCACCATGTTAATAAAAATCTATTATTGTAAAATTGCTAAAGATGAGAAAGCACTGAGAATTGAACAGCAGAAGATGTTCTCTGGTAAATATAGACACTCCTATAATATGAGAAAATCCAATTCGGAGCTTTTTACCACCGTTTTATAGACACTCTGATCCCACGATTATAGATTCTCAGCAAGCTTCTGTTTCCAGACCGAGTACCAGTGGGCTATTGGTAGTATTCAGTATCCTGCGTTCACTTGCAAGATCCGCGTGAGATCAGCGTGTCTGTCAACACGCGTCTGGCAAATTCCATCGATTTAGAGGATCATATAAAAAGTAAACTCTGATCTGGGACTCATCCAAGGTTTAAGCTATCCTTAGCCCTGGTCCTGATACTGATACGGCTCTTTGTGTGTGTGTGTATGTGTGTATGTGTATGTGTGTGGATAGGAGATGCAGCGGTAGGAAAGACTGCCCTGTCTCAGACGTTCTGCAGCGATGGTTCACACTTCCAGAAGAACTACAGCATGGTAAGGACAGTCATCATCCTTCTGTAAACCCTGGTCAAAGGCAGCATCTACGTCAGGATTCATAAAGAATAATTCGAGACTTCCGTGATAACCACTTAATTGAGAATCATCTGAGACATTTTCTGGGATTTTACCTTTACGTAAAATGTTTATCCACTTTTTTTTTTTTTTCTAAAACACATTCTTCTTAACAAAAAAAACAAGATACAAGATCTCTAAAAACTATTTGTTAGTATATCATGGTTGTAGTTTTGATTTTGTGCTATACATCCGGTATCACCGGCTGATAAGATATTATTACGAAACCAATATAAATTAGATTTACATTGAGATTCTGTTAGTATCACAGTTTTATAAATATTCCAATTAATTATTATTTTGATTATTATTATTATTATTATTATTATTATTATTATTAATGTTTTATTACAATTCTAAATAAACTTAGCAAATAAAAAGGATGCTGTGCTGCCTCTTAGTGTGTGGATATTTCAGTCTACACCACCTGCAAGTTTGTAGAGGAACTGCAACATTTGTTGCTGGAAGTGATCTCCGTTTTTTTTTGGAGGCCAGACACATTTCGATGTGGCGCTCCACATTGCTAAACATATCGGGAAGGATATATAGGAGGAATAGCAGCAATTTCACATTGGATGCCTTTTGTAAATCTTCACTGCCAGTAACACCATATTTATTCCTAAATTCACTCTGACATCACTTAAACCAATTGGTGACCCAATAGGTTCGCACTATGAAGATTTTGGTCAGATTGTTTCGTCATAGTGAGAGTTATTACAGAATATTGGGGGCCTCTTTCGAGTGAATCACCCTGTACATCGATCAGTATCGGTGTGGAAATAATTGCCTCTAAAATTGTTTATATGTAAACACACACAATCATACTGCAAGGGTGCCCCAATCAGGGTTTTTTGGGCCGATCACCGAGCCCCAATACTGATCGGTGATCACAGATGTGTGTGGGTTATTGGGATCTGCTATTGAAAGTGGTCTATTTATTGTGTATTATTATAATTTACTATAATACTTATTTATTTATGCTACTCATTAGTCAGCATCGAATGCAGGCGTTTCTTTATAAATATCAGAATTTCTGCATTTTTAAGAGACACTCGTATTTTGCGTCGTTACTATAGTCTCCGATTATGTGATCTTAGAAAATGACAAAAGAGTTGCGATACATAACTGACCATCTCTCCTATATACTGTAGGGTGCACTCCGTCAAGTGCCCTAAGCTCACTGGGATAGAGCAACATGTTAGTTTTAACCTTTTTCCTGTTGTAGGTCTAGTTTTTAAGATTAATAAAACAAGCAAAAAAAGAAGCTTGTCATGTTGTCATGTTTAAAAAAAAAAAACAAAGACAGAGATAACGTAGGAAAACACCAGAGGATTTTTGAGGAACGTGTGAGTCCTCCATCTGCAGTGTCTTCTCATTATACTAGTCAGTTTCGACTCTAACCCGTTCGTCGACAGATCCAGGAGACTAGAGTAGCTCCGTCTCCCACCGCTAACCCACTTTAGTGGATCTAATGACTTGGCTCACGGCTCTTATGTGGTCGCGGGAAAGTCAGTGGAGCCCTATTGAACGGAGACGAAGCGATTTGAATACAAAAGAGAGGGACGCAGAGGCACTGTCGCACACGGCCGCCCGCATCAGTATGCTGCACGACTACAGGTGACAGGAACGTCAATAATTTATACAACCACTGCAGTAATTGGGTGCTGTGCGCGCGTGTGGGCGTGTGCCTGCGTGAGGTCGTAGTATTGGAGAGAGATTTGCAGGCTAGGTACAGTGCCAACGTGCTCGGCATGAGAAAGGTAGAGCATTGTTGTTTCGCAGACAGACAGACAGACAGTGAGAGTGAGACGGAAAGAGAGGGAGAGAGAGAGGGAGAGAGAGCGCTTATACAGGTCAAATAGGTAAAGCGGACAACATTTAGGATCATTAAATATGACACAGGAAGAGCGAGCGAGCGATCGATGGATCGACGAACAGCACGTAGGCGGGATTTGAAGGGCATTCCATGAACGATGGCACTCGTGGAAAATGTCGGCAGGCTTGTTAGCGAAGAAGGGGTGGGCCGCGGTTACGAGCAACGAGCTCTCATTGGCATTCCGGGGTGCGTGTGTGTGCAGTCGTTACCTCTGCCAGCCGGCACATCTTTCCAAGATCACGGTGTATCTCTTTTCGTCTCGCCTCTGGGATTTGTATAATACCGAACAGAAAGTTAATAAGGCCAGGCCTGTAGAACAAATTCAGTCAAGCGTTGTATTAAGTGATTCGCTTGATCTGAAACATGTCCGTTCAAGTTGCGCACACAAAGAGCGCCACACAGCAGCCACTTTACCAGATGTTATCTACTGTACGTGGTGCTTCATTCTCAGCTCAGGATACAATCCTCCATCCACAAATCACCATGCTGGAGTCAGGAACTGACCAAGGCTAAACCACACATAATGTCTGGGGGGAAAAAAGTAGTCTCTAAATATACTCAAGGTCACTTATTCCTCAACTGCAGATACAATCGGGTGTCGAGGTTTCACAGTCAGGATTGAAACATTATGAGGTTGGTGTGCCTAATAAACTGGCAGCTTATGATGTGGGGTGTGGGTTCCACTTTTGTGAGTGTGAATGTGTGTTCACTCTGTAGACGGCTGGTGTGGAGCTTCTAATGAAGTCTATCAACATTCCAGGGACCAGCGACAGTGTGGTGAGTGATAATCACAAAAATTGCTTATCTTAAATTTATTTACCTTTTTATTTATACATTCACCCATTCATAATTACTCACTATTCTTTCACTCACACACTCACTCCATTCATTCACACACAGTTATGTATCTTAATCACTCAGTCACTAAAATTACTAATGCATTAACTTATTTTTCATAAATTCACTCATTCACACTCTCACTCACCCTTTCACTCACTTGTTCGCTCACGCACATTTATTAAATTCCCAAACTCTCACTCATTTATTTACTGGCTCACTCATTCATTCACAAATACGCATACTCCCTCATTTACTCATTCACTTACACTAACCTATTCACTCACTCACTCACAAATAGTTGTGTAACTGCCCCTTCAATCAAGCACTTACTCACTTACTCCGTTATTTAACTTGCCCTCACTCACTCACTCACTCACTCACTCCCTCACCCAGGTATTTATCTTCCACCTTCACTTATTTACTCCCCACTTTCTGCCTTAGTTATTTTTTTTTCCACACTCACTGAATCACTCATTCACTCACCCATTCCCTCCTCACCTACAAATTCATTCACTCCATTACTACATAGCTTGTTTGACAATTAAATCAATTATTTCCTCACTTAATTATTTACCTACTTCTCTCAATTGCTACCTAATATTCTTTACTTGTTCATGTTCTCATTTGCTAATTAACTCACTCACTCAGTTATTTATTTTACTTACTCTTTCACTCACTCACTCATTCACTCTCTCACTTAATTATTTATTTTCCTTACTCCCTCTCTCTTTCACTCACTCACTCACTTCATTTATTTTCCTTACTCACTCACATTTACTTACTTGCTCATTCAGTTATTTATTTTCCATACTCACCCACTCGCTCAATTATTTCCTCACTCTCACTCATCCACTCACTCACTTAATTATTTATTTTCCTTACTCACTCACTCTTTCACTCACTCACTCACTTATTTATTTTCCTTACATACTCACTCACTCACTCACTCACTCACTCACTCACTCACTTAATTATTTATTTTCTTTACTCACCCTTTCACTCACTCACCCCTTTACTCACTCACTCACTTAATTAATTATTTTCCTTACTCACCCTTTCACTCATTCACTTAATTATTTTTCCTCACTCACTCACTCACTCACTTAATTATTTATTTTCTTTACTCACCCTTTCACTCACTCACCCTTTTACTCACTAACTCACTTAATTAATTATTTTCCTTACTCACCCTTTCACTCATTCACTCACTCACTAAATTATTTATTTTCCTCACTCACTCACTCACTCTCTGTTATTTTCCTTACTCACTCACTCACTCACTCTCTTATTTATTTATTTTCCTTACCTACTCACTCACTCACATACTCACTCAGTTATTTTCCCTACACACTCACTCTGTTATTTATTGTCCTTACTCACTCACTCTTTCATCCACTCACTCAATTATTTTCCTTATACACTCAGTCACTCACCCACTCACTCAATCAGTACCTCACACCCTTGATTCGTTCCTGTCCTTTCTTTCAGGAGTTATATATCTTTGACTCTGCAGGACGGGAGGCTTTTGTGGAGGCATGTGAGAAAATGGTACTGCATTTCTCTTTTTAAACAAACACCATTAAACTGCTAAAGAGAATCATTTTGGTTAATTGCTTTAGTGCGTTGTAATTAATCTTAATAAAAATCAGCAGAAAATCTTCATTCCAATGCCGGACGTGGCTCCGATGACTTTGTCACTGCCACTGAAAATGCAGAGCAGCTCTGTGTCATGGACTTACATAAGAAAGAAACGGTGGCTTGTGTGAACGCAGCGTGGGTGTGATATCTGAAATGCTGATTGCTGCCCTGTGCTGCAGTTTCATGTTCTCTCTGCTCCAGTACACCTGATTAAACTCGGGGATGGGTCGGTAATTAGCCGCTGTGTTAGAGCAGAAGAAATGGCAAATTGCACAGGGCTTTGGGTCTAAGGAAACACTCGCGCAAGAACCAGTAATTTAAGAAACATCGGAAAATTGGTGTCTGGCGGGCGATCGCGTGAACAGAGGCTTTTCCCACGCTATAATAAATTCCCTAGCCCTATTAGTTAAGAGATTTACTTTACTCTCACTGCTCCACTGGGCTAATTGAGCTCCTGTATGTATTTGCTGAAAGCATGTGTGTGTGTGCTTTTGTCCATCAGCGAGATGTATATATTTACAGGCTGTTTTATTGCGTAGTGGGGGCAGCCGTCAGTGGTGTGCGTGGTGTTTGAGATCAGCAGCCTGGACTCGTTCAACAGTTGCAGCCGCTGGCTAGAGAGAGTCCGGGCTCACTGCAACGGACTGCAGTTACCAGGTGAGAGAATACTCCTGTGAGACACAAACACACACACATTTCTGTAATGCCCTTTACATCGCACATTGCAGAGGGTCATAATGAAGTACACACTAAGGCTATTCAATTCCTTTCACAAAAGCATTACATGTTTAATAACTCAGTTTAAGTTCTTATCAAATATACCAGCTAAAGTACCCGTCATAAATGGGGAAAGAGTTTGGCTTTCATCGTCAGCCAAATACACTCCTTGTTCAGTAATCGGAGAGTGAATCACCGATGAGGAATTGAAAAAGTATTGGATAAAGATTAAGTTAATCTGTCTTAAAATGACTCAAGTGCGTTAAAATTCATTCATTTCACTTCAGCGCTGTTATTTCAGCAGTGAAAATATTAGCTAATTCCAGTAAAAATATTCAGTTTAGATTTTCTAATTGATATCTACTTGTGCAGGTATTTGTTGACATCAAGCAAGTAGCTTATTAGCAGCTTATTTTAAAGTAGATTATTAACTCCAACACATAACATCGTTTTTTCTCAACATTATTGATTTCACTATGTTGGGTTTAACTTCATGCAGATATCTAAGTATTACATTGTATTAAATTCTGTCATACAGACAGACATACCTACAGACACACATACCAACAGACAGACAAACATACCGACAGACAGACATACAGACAGACATACAGACAGACAGACAGACAGACAGACAAACATACCGACAAACAGACAGACATACCTACATACCTACAGACATACCTGCAGACAGACAGACATACCTGCAGACAGACAGACCAACCTGCAGACATAAACACAGACAGACATGCAGACAGAAGTACCTACAGACAGACAGACAAACATACCAACAGACAAACATACCGACAGACAGAAGTACTTACAGACAGACAGACAAACATACCGACAGACAAACATACCAACAGACAGACAGACCTACAGACAGACCTACAGACAGACAGACATACCTACACAGACATACCTACAGACATACCAAAAACAGATCTACAGACAGACATACCTAGATAGACATATCTACAGACATACCTGCAGACAGACAGACATACCTACAAACAGATCTACAGTCAGACATACCTAGATAGACATATCTACAGACAGACAAACTTACCGACAGACAAACATACCGACAGACAGACAGACCTACAGACAGACCTACAGACAGACAGACATACCTACACAGACATACCTACAGACATACCAACAAACAGATCTACAGACAGACATACCTAGATAGACATATCTACAGACATACCTGCAGACAGACAGACATACCTACAGACATAAACACAGACAGACATGAACACAGATAGACAGACAGACATTATCCTGAGACTGGTTTCAGGTTTGCCAATGTATGAAATGTAAAGATATTAAAAAAACCAAGTTCTGACCAATGTACAGATGAAACCTTTCTTTTATTTATATATTGTAGATAGATACTGTATGTGCTACGTACATTGGGGATAACAATTTCAGACTACAATTTTTTTTTTTATATTTTCTTAAAAATACTATTCTTAAAGGTCATGTGACCTAAAAATTACAATGTGACACTTTGTTCTGTAGTTAACTATCACCATAACAGTTGGCCCATCATTGATTATTTTTCTATGATAACATGATATGATATTCATTTGATTATGTATATTAATAGAGTATTAAAGCATTTTATTTTGGTATCGTAAACACAAGCTTGTTCAACGTCTGGACCTCATGCCCACGATCTCCTGGGATAGGCTCCCCCCCCCCCACAGGCCCTGTACAGGATAAGCGGTATAGAAGATGATGAAAAGCATGAATGAGTAAATTAATTATAATCACATAGGCTCCACCCATATCCACAACAATATGTTATATAAATATATATATAAACACCCAGCAACCATGAGGACAGAGTGGTTTTAAGTCAGGATAAGTTGGGATGCTTCATGTTTAATCCTAATAAGCTTTTAATTAAGAAAATTTATTTACATTAAATGATAGTATCTTCCATTATTTATATTATTTGTTATTTAACTGTGTTTAAAAATGTAGTAATGCATAAAATGAGCTCTGGAAAATCTCATTTAAAAAAAGGTTATAAATTTTAATGAATAAATAAATGGAATAATCAGAAAGCAGTACAAAACAGAACCAGAGATAGAAAGGCAAATCGAATAAAGCAAATAAGAGTCGACACTACAGTAACTAAATAAATATATTTGTTAATATACTGTACTTTTTAAGTCTTCGGGGTAAAACTCCATCTTATCTTGGACAAAGAAAGAGATATTTATTCTCTAATTTGGACTCATGCTCGTAGCTCCAGAGATATCTTCAGAAATCCTAGTACATAAAGTGGGTTAAGTAATCAAAAATTAGATAACGAGACAAAAAAAAAAGCAAACAGAATATTAAAAAGTTGCCTCAGGCTTGGCTGATGTTAAACCAAGCCTCCAGCAGTCTGTATGAGCTGAGAGTTACAGAGTGTCCATGTGTTTAAAGGTGTGTTAGTGGGGAATAAGTCGGACCTGGCATTGAGGAGAGAGGTAGAGACATCCATGGCACAGGAGTGGGCACAAGAACAAGGTCTTCAGTACCACGAGACCTCCGCTGTGAGTGGCCTCTGATCCACACCACCACTTCTCATTCATCACCCGAGTTTAGCACACTTTACACACTGTGCTGGTAAAAGGCTTTTACTTTTCCACTTACCGACCCATTTGTGTTCGTGTGTGTGTGCGTGTGTGTGCGTGTGTGTGCGTGTGTGTGTGTGTTGCAGAAGGAGATGGAGAATTGCGATGCCCCGTTTCTGAGTTTAGCCCAAGCCTTTCACGATCTGTATCAGGACCAGAAACAGATGATCCAGAGGCTCGGTTAAGGAGACGCAGAGACCGACAACCTCTCATGGTCTGTTTATTGATCATGCGTGTATGAATTTTTAAAGAATCGAACTAGCATGGATAAAATCATATCTTACTGACAGACAGGGCTTCATTTTCATTGGTCAGTTTATATCCAGCATTGCACCAGTTTCCTTACGGCATCCTGCAAGGTGCTGGATCTTTATAACGCACAATATGACCAAAAGTTTGGTCAGGACACCTGACCATCACAAACTTTCCCCAAACCATTAAGTTGGAAGGACGCAAGAAACAAAGTCACATATACTTTACTGCGCTGTGAAATCCTTTTTTCTTCACTAATCCATCTTATAAAGTTGGGGTCGGAGCTCTGGGTCAGCCGTGATGCAGCACCCGAGGACCAGACCGGGTTTATGGCCTTGCTCAAGTTCCCAGCAATGGCAGATTGGTGAAGTTGGGGCTTGAACTTGCAACCTTCTGATTAGTAACCCAGAGCTTAACCCACTGAGCTACACTGGACCTGGGTGTATAGAATGCTGTAGAATTATGTTCATGCGTTGAAGGTTGAAGTGAAAGATCAAGGCCAAGTGGCCTGCACAGAAACCTGTTCTCGACCCCACTGAGCACCTTCGGGATGAATTTAAATGCCAACATGCACCAGTCTTCTTCGGTGCCTGACCTCACTAATGCTTTTGTTGCTGTATGAGCTAATCCCTGCAGCCATGCTCCAAGATCTAGCCTTCTGGGAAGCCTTCCTAGAAAGTGTGGGATTATTCTAATAGCAAAGACAAGGGGGTGAATCTGGAAGAGGTAGAATATGATGTTGGTCAGATGTTCATTAATAGTGGCTGTGTAGCGTATCGACTCAAGTTATTGAGTTATTGAGTTATTCGCCGAGTATCATTTAAACTCACGTTTCTATGCCGATGATTCACCAGTTTATCTCAGCACGAACCCTTCTGTTGCTCTCCCTCCTCCTGCTCGTCTGCCTACAGGAAGGCAAATACTGGAAGACTTCAAACATTCTCAGAAAGAATTCTGACAAGACAGAAATGCCATTTTCGGTCATCTGTTATAAATTCTGCAAAAAAATGATAACAGTATTGCCCGCCTCTGGCCCTGTCTAAGCTTTCAGGATGTTTAGTACATCACATCTTGATTACTGGAATGAACTTTTTTTTTTTTCTTGAAAACTTTATGCCCTGTAACTCTACTGTTTTTCCAACTGCTTTCCAGGCAGTCTGTATAAGATTCTGCTTATTATATTGAAAGCACTCCATGGGCTACCTTTCTGAATAGCCCATCCCCTATACAGCACCCCTCTAACTATAGAATATATTGCATACAAACCTCTGGATTTTGAGCGTCATTGCCCTGAATCGCTGACTCGCCTTGTTCATACCAATCCTCAACAAGTACTTGTATGAATGTGAGTCAAAAATGATTCATTCTCACTTCGGGTTATAAAACCTCTATCTTCCACACTGTCTTATCAGCACTTTCCGTTCAAGGCTACTCAGTCTCCCCAGTCACTGCTGTGCAGGTGTGAACATGTTACATCAGTTCACTTGTAACTGTGGTGTGGGAAAAATGGATACCCCACTTGTGATTTGCTCGAAAGAAGAGCAGCGTGCAGAGATTATTTTTTAATTAATCTAATATATATATACTGTATTGTGGTCTGAGGGTGCCGAATCGACTCACCGAACACCATAAACAGAAGTGTTCAGATAGATGTTGTTCAAACAACATATGGAACCCTAACCCTTTGGAACCCTAAGGAAGAAGGAAATTTCTTAAAAAGAATCTCCACTGATGACGAGACATGGATTCATCACCACAAGCCTGAGAGTAAACGTCAGAGTATGGAATAGAATCATCCTAGAGAAAAAGTTCAAAAGTCAACCATCAGCTGGAGAATTCATCAATGCATTCAGTTTTGAATTAAATTTTTTTAATTGAATTTGAATTAAATTTAGTTTTCTGGGATTCTCAAGGGCCAGTATTGGAACATCATCAGGAAAAAGGTTCAACAATCATCAGTGCACGTTAGTGAGACGCTTATTGAAGAGCTGAAGCCTAAACTTCTGATTAAACACAGAGGACCGCTATCCAAAACAAAATCCTCCATATAGTCCTGATCTCTCTCTCTCTCTCTCTCTCTCTATTAGACTTTCCTCTGTTTGGTCCCCTGAAAGCAGCCCTACGAGGATAAAGATTCACTTCTGATGAAGAAGTGAAGACAGCGGTGCATTCACTGCCTGCAGCTCAGCCTAAAACAGAGGAAATATGAAAGCTTGTTGACTGATGGACAAAACGTATTGAAATGCAAGGAGATTATGCCGAAAAAATTGTGTATTTGTCTTTTCTAAAAGTTAATAAAAATAAATTCTACAGTCAGAGTGTGAATAATTTTTGACTCACTCTCGTAGTTTATATTTTTTTTCTTTTTTTTTCTCTCTCTTTTTTTTTTTTTTTTTAAAATACAGTACATCTTGGATAGAAACATTAAATATAATCTTGTCTTAGAGTTGGCACCTCACACTTAACTTAGAGAATATTATAATCGTCCTGTAGATACAATAGAAGGCGGATTTGAAGGTCTTGTTGTTTTTAATGTTGGTACAGAAGCACTCGTTCCTGTTAATATTTCTGTCTGTTATATCAGTGTTATGCACAGTATGCTCTCTTTTCCTTTGAAAAACCCTTGGGGACCCTGAATACATTTTTATTGCTTTGTTGCGACACACACACTGCACCAGTTCACAAGGAGATCATGCGGTCTCACGGAGTCAGTGAGGCTCACAACGGCCGTGCCCTTTCCTCAGATCTCGACTCGACCTCAACGAGCTGAATTGTAGCCAAGATCCACACTTCCCTGAAAAAAAACAGGGCTTAGACAAGCCACTGGCCATGTTGCCTCTTCTCCTGTCCCATCCTCGCTACGACGTGATGGATGTTTGGGGAAACAAAGGCTGGGCGAAACGTTAGGGTCTTACTTAGGGTCGGTGTGACACGGATTTGGACGGAGACGAACGAATTAAAGAGGCTTTAACGTCGTGTAACACATGCACTCATTCATGGGCACAAAGCCAGCGTCCTTGATGTGCGCTTGTGGCTCTGCGGCTTTTACAAGGAACCCCTGTTGGTGTGCTTCAGAGCACTTCTATCCCACAGTAATCTAATTTCACACACTGTATTAATGCTGCCCTCGCCGTGCTCGTACTGTAAGAGCCACGATTACGAGATCCATCAGACACACCGAGAGACGCGAGAAATCTCAAACAGTTTTGTACCATATTACCGGAAGGACAATGAGTGCAATTTTAATCTTTATGGTAATGTGGAAGTGTATTTAATTTAATTCTTCATGAATAAAAGAGTTGTTATTAAAGCTGCGCTCATCTGTTAAAACACGCGGCTAAGTGACTTCATTACACTCCTGAGTAAATTAACGGAAAGGCTGTAGGCCATACTTTGATATGAAAATATACATATTTTTGACACTGTGTGTGTGTGTGATAGCTTCAGGCCTTGATGAGGCAAAGCAATGTGAATATCATCATAAATGAAAGTGCTCCTGCAGTCGTGGTGCTGCACATAAAAGCTGTGACTTTCGGATTTCACACCATCCTGTGTTAACTTTAGAGACTAATTAAATAAACTAAAATGAACATTTGTGTGTCTATACCAGTTTCATTGTAACACTCTTTTGATTTAATACATGGTATTAAAGGTATCCTTTATTATTGTAATAGACAGTGGCTTATTGTGGTGGTGTATAATTGGAGCAATATCACACGAGAGGGTGTGCTGTACTGCTGGATAAACCATGGTGTGATGCAGTCGTAGGTACGAGGCCGCAGCTTTAGAATATCAATTCCATTAATTTTCGGGTTCTGGGGTTGAATCCCAGTTAAATGTTAAATGCAAAGCTAGTGCGTTAGCATGTACAATCCATTCTCACACACAGCAAGATCAGAGTGATTTGGAATTCAGCCGTGTGTTAGGAGCTATTTAATTTTGGCTGTAAATAAAAGAATCGGGATGGTTCAGATGTAATTTGGAACAACTTGAAAGCAATTATTAAGGAGTCAAATTGTTTTTTAAAGATGAAGTAAGATGTACTTTATTCCTGAAAGTGCTTCTTTGAATGAGTTTTTTGGCAGGCAGCTTCTCCATTCTGTATGGTAGACTGTACAGACCTACTTTCTGGCGACCGAGAGTGATGTGGAGTGATACATATAGTTAAACAGCGCAGTGGTGTTACTATGTATTATCAGCACTCATGGAATGCCCCCCCGTCCGTCGTTCAGATTCCTTCGTCTGAATTAACTGTTGTTTAAATAGATTTCGACGAGAGGCATTCCATGGGTGCTGATATAGAGCATAACAGCACTGGAAACAGCAGTTCCTTAGTACTGTAACTGCTCCTTCGTTGTTCTGAATTTCCTCTGAACCTTCCGTGTTGTTCTGTTCACAGCTAACATGAGCTACAAAGCTAACTAGCTTCTAATACAAGGCTGAATCCCAAATCTCTCTCTTACCCCTGAATAAGGGCACTGCTTGGTGTGTGGCACAAATGATTCTCACTTGCACCCCAGATAGCGCACTAGCTTTCACTAGATGTACAATTCAACTCTGGATGTAAATCGTCTCAGAAGTGAGGCCTCAGAGTGGCGCAGTGGTAAAGCGCTCGCCCTATCATCCGGAGATCGCGAGTTTGATTCCCGGGTGATGCTGTAACTTCTCGCAGCCGGAGGTCTAGAGAGAGCTGATTGGCCGAGCTCTCTCAGAGGGGAGGGTTGAGAGGTACTTAGTGCTACCACATTAATCACAGCTCTATAGTGTGTGGTAGTAGTAGCCTTAATGTGGGAGCCCCCTAGTGACGGGGAGGAATTGGATACGACTAAATTAGGGAGAAAATTGGGAAAAAATCCAAAAAAATATATTTCTCAGGAATGTCACCGACCAACATGGTTTATTCTCTTCGACTTTTGTCTACATAGTACAGTGGAACCTCGGATTACGAGTAACGCGGTTTACGAGTGTTTTGCAAGACAAGCAAAGATTTTTTATACATTTTTTCCCTTGAAAACGAGCATTGTCTTGGTTTACGAGCACCGAGTATCATGTACTGTATCACACATGCGCTTCTTGTTTTGACATCAAGCGTCACGTCATTACAACTGAGCCAACGGTTTTTCTCTCTCTTGCGTTGCGGAATTGCAGGTAATCGTCTCCCCTGCTGGGTGAATACACACACACACACACACACGCGCACCCTCAGAAACTCTGCAAGCGCTAAGATAAAGCAGGGGAGACGATTGGTAGGTCTCCCCTGCTGGGTCTTGGTGCTTGCAGAGTTTCTGAGTGTGTGTGTGTGTGTGTTCACCCAGCAGGGTGAGAAA
>JAQQZS010000036.1:31970710-31983909 GCA_030068045.1 Platyallabes tihoni
TATAGTTCCTAAAAATTTGGGTCGCGGCTTGATGACCATGTAAAAATGTGGGTCCCATGGCCAAACCAGTTGAGAACTACTGTTCTAACGCTCTGACCAGTCAGATTGAAGAGTAAAATCCCCCAGTGCCACTGTAAACAATCAGAATGCCTATGTGTCAGAATACCCTCTGGTGCCATTGTAACCAATCCAATTGTAGATTCTAAACCCAGAGTCACTGTAACCATTGGGAATGGAGATCCATCCCTCCAGTGCCACTGTGACCATTCATTCAGTCTGCAGATTCGAAGCCTAGTGTCACTAGTACCATTGGGAATGGAGATCCAACCCAATCAAGATGCAGATTCTTAACCCAGTTCCAATGTAATTATCTAGACTGTAGATTTTAAAACCAGTACCACTGTAAGCAATCAGAATGCCGATCCAACGCTCCAGTGCCACTGTTTCAGTTAGATAGCAGATTATAAATCCACTAACACTGTAACCAGTCAGACTGAAGATTCTAATCGCCCAATGCCACTGTAAGAAATGAGAATTCCCATCCTTCCTTCTGATGCAACTGAAACCAATCAGCCTTCAGATTCTAAGCCCAGTGTCACTGTAACCATTAGGAATGGAGAACCAACCCTCCTGAGCCACTGTAACCATTCGGGATGTCCATCATACACTCTGATGCCACTGTATCCAGTCAGAATGAAGACTGTCAACCGAGTGCGACTGTAACGAATTTAACTGTAGATTCTAAACCCAGTATGACTGTAACCAGTTGAAGTTCCTATCCACATTGACACTGTAACCATCTGCAGCCCAGGTCCTAAAGCTTGTGTCACTGTACTGCCAAATAGGATCACGCCCAGAGCCACTGTAACCATTTCATGCTCCTTGTGTTAGTGTATCCAGTGGGACCACATTCTGGCCCCAGTGCTGCTAAACCAGTTAGAATGCAGTTTCTGTTTCCGATGTCATCTAACTAATTAATCAAAAGTGAATTTAATGCCCCTCCAGTGCCACTATAACCAACCAACCTGCAGTTTTTGGACACCAGAAACATTGAACACCAAAAATATCTTGGCTGGAACTCACCTGCAGACACGAAGAGTATCCCTGCACTAAGGATGATGTTGTGACGGGACTTGTAGAACTCACTGGCTGCAATACATAGACCTCCCATGAAGAGCAGGATGACACTAAGGATGGGGAATATACTGGACGCCCGTACCGCTCCTGCACACACACACAAACACAAGTACACAGGTTACACTCTGTCTTTCTGCCACTGTTTATGTCATTCTCTCATCTTTTCCTGGAAAACATACATTTTGCATTAAATTCCATATACGTCCTCATTGCATCACGTGTATACACATTTGCACACAGACAGGTACAGTATACACACACATATACAACTCAGCACTTTGTAAGATTTCTAAAATGCTGACGATAATGTGAGCACAAGCTTATGAGACTGCCCTCCCACCTTCCCCCCCCCCTCTCTCTCTCTCTTTCTTCTCTCTCCTGCTATTAAATGTGCTAATTTCTGTCCTATTTATCCCTCTATCTCTCTACAGAATCTGTCTGTCACTCTCTGCCTTTATCGCTTCTTCAGTGAGGATGTCTTTGTCCCCGCTTCCTCTTTCTATTAGGCCTTTGTTTTAATCTCCTGTATCTGTCCATCAATCAGCTATCTGTCTTATCAGTTAGTGGACAGGTGAACTGTTGTCCCTGACCCCCCAACATTGCCCTCTAATAGACCAACTGTGTATGTGTGTGAAAATGTATTAGAGAAACAACAGTGTGTAACATACTCCACAGCTTAAATGCATTTTTATGACACAATAGACGCCAAATGACCAAAAGTATTCGGACACCCGGCCATCGCACACTTTTTGTGAGCAGACAATTGTCAAAATCTTTTTAACCTGCCATACTGAAATTTCTCTTACACCATTAAGAATTTACTTTTACCCCTGTTAATTACACTAACTGTCAGTCGCTAGTTCCACTAGTTGCAGTTAGTTATTTCCACCAGGTGTAGAAGGATATGTGTGGTTAAATCACAATCAATAAATAATAAATGGTGTTTATGGAACTGTTGTATGAAGCAATTTCACAGTCAAGGTTGTGCTGTTGTGCTGGATATCAGCATGGCTAGGATGCCTTTGGTACTCTGGCTACGCCCCTGATATCCAGCACAACAGCACTCCCTCTTCTGTGATATTGCTTAATTATAGGGCATTCACTGAAATATTATAAATTTTTAATTGTTATAAATTTTTATCTTGCAATATGAATTCTTGCCCATGAAGAGTTATATACTGCTGTGAAAAAGTATTTACCCCCTTTCTGAATTTGTATTTTTATTATTATTTTTGTTATCTTTGGTACACAAAGATAACCCAAAACAAAGATTAAGAGTAAATACAAAAATACAGTTTTTAAGTGATGATTTCATTTGGTAACCTACTTGGCAAATCATTTATCATGGCACTGTAGGTATATAAAATAGATATAAACAAAATTTTACATATATTAAACAACAGAAATAAAATTATTTATTTAAATGTAAAAATGTGCAAAAATACATTTTCTACAAACACATGTTTTTTTCTTGAGGTATTGATACTGGCACTTGTACGTTACAAAATGTGGATTCTTTTTTTCCGATTAAGGGATAAGGTGCCCCAACGTGGTATCACTCACTCACTCACTTATCAGCTATACCGCTTTATCCTGTATACAGGAAACTTAGAGCACGAGACGGGGTACAACCTGGACAGGGTGCCAATCCATTGCAGGGCACACACTCATTCGCACACTATGGGCAATTTGGCAACACCAATTAGCCTAATCTGCAGGTCTTTGGACTGTGGGAGGAAACTGGAGATCATGGAGGAAACCCACCAGTTTCCATGGAGAACATGCAAACTTCATGCACAGAGAGGCGGGAATCAAACCTGGCCGGGAATCGAACATGAACCCTGGAGGTGCAAGGCGACAGTGCTAACCACTAAGCCACGTGCTGCCCCAAAGTTGTATTTAAAATTAAAAGACTTTTTTTTTATGGAGACCAACAGTCATTCAAGAAGTTAAGTAACATCCAAAGAGCTGTAACATTAGCCTGCTTTTTGGTCTAAAGTCCAATAAAAATAAAGCTTCAAGCACGTTAACATTGACAGCATGTTAATGTTATATAGTTACAGATGTAAAATGTGCACTGAAAAAAAGGCATCTTAGTAAATGAAATATTCTTCTAGAATTTCTTAAAATAATATTACAACAAACTAAATATTAGATTATTACACTCATTTCTAGTCAACTGTTACTAAAATTGCAAGCGAAAAATGTCTTGTTTTCAGGCAGATAATTTTGCTAGTTTTTAGGATTTTATTTCTTGAAAGAAGCAAAATGATCAAACAACAAGACATTTTTCGCTTGCAATGTTAGTAACATTTGACTTTTCTAGATTCAGGAATATTTCTCTTTCGAAGATGCTAAGATGCTAAGATGCAGTGTAACATGGCATTGATTGTACAGGCACATTGATTTTTACAATGCTAGGCTAGGTCAGCTAGCTTTTCGTTTGCTAGATAGCAGCATAGGCAAGCCCAGAACATTACACTGTTGGAGGAAACCGGGGTATCCTGATGGAGCCCACTCCAAGCACACAGGCGAGTTTCGGACCCCCACCCATGCCAAGTCATCACACTTGTAGTTGCTCAGAGGCAATTTTACATTGAAAGTGCAGCTCATTGTTTGAAAAACTCTCCTGCAGTTGGTTAACAGACAAATGGTACAAATCAATCATGAAATGATTTAATGCAATCGCAAAAGGATGAAATGAAGGATGATGGCTAGAATTGAATTAGTATTCACACGTTTTCCAACTAATATCAGAAGTTCTGAAACTCATTTAGGAACTTTTAAATATTCTTCAGTCAGCATCGTTTTACCTTGAGAAATGCCATAACCTTGGTACCGTCACCCTCCTTCTGTTTCATTCCCTGCCTTTTTTTTTTTTGCCCTATCTCTCGTGTGTCAGAGCTCCAGGTGGTGGGCTTGATTAAATATTAAGGTGACCTCAACATTGGTCACTTTCTCTCTCTCTCTCTCTCTCTCTCTCTCTCTCATTCCCTCAGCGATGCGCTCAAGCTGCATTATCTATGCAATGCAAAGCACCCCTTCATTTTTTTTTCAGACTCAGCTCAAATCAGGCACTCACTGTGCACTGATCTTGACATTAGGACACACACACACACGTACACAGAGTACACACTTGACAGGCACTCTGCGATGCTTGACTTTAAATGCAAACATATGCACAGGATTTTGTAGCATGCTGAGGTTCAGAAGAACTTGTAGACTTGTAAATGTCTACTCTGACTTGAGCTTGTGGGATTTGAACTTTTGAATATGGAAATCATGTTTTACGTGTGCTCAGGTTGTAGTGGCTCAAACTGTGCTACTATAGCCTACTGCGATTATTTAATGCAGACAGTGTTTCAAGAGCTTCCTAATGATCTCTGCTCATTTTTTGGCTGAAGATCTTCTCAGACTCAGCAGACTCAATGTACCTTGGCAGATTTTCTAGCTGGCCAAAACGTAGCTCTTTGGAAACGGTTACGTCTTAGGTAAAGAACAACACGTGTGCCGTTTTTTGTATCCTGTACCTGGTAATGTCAGTCAGGACTGAACTAATACAAAGAAGCTCGATAAACCAGGAATGTCTGATACTACACAGACTTTACTGTTCAGCGTGTTTTCAATGGCAACATGAACACAGTATAGGAATAGGGAAGTGTTTGAAAAGAGGCTTTAAGGACATGGTATATAAAGTCCTACCCTTTCTGTAAGTAAGCGAGAGAGAGGGTGAGCAGTTCATAAGAGGAAGCCAAATTGCACACAATGGTAAGTCTCTTCTTCTTCTTATTATTATTATTACTATTACAGTCACCTACATACGAACATTTGAGTTACGAACTTCACGGAAGTTAGATCACATGACCGGAAGCAAGCATAAAGAAGCGGCGATGAAGCTGGTAGTGCTAAGAAGCACCAAGCAATAACAATAGAGACAAAAGTTAAAATAATTAAGAAAGTGGTGTGAGGTTAAAAAATGGCAGACATTGCTTAACCATTGTTCAAACATTTACATCTAATGTACTGTGTTTAGCCAAGTGTGTTAGAATCCTAGTACCAATGTTTGTTGGACTTACGAACAAACTGGACTTACGAACAGACCTCGGACCAGAACTTGTTTGAATGTTGGGGACTTACTGTATTATTATTTTTATTTATTATTATTATTATTATTATACTGAAGATTATGTTATATTGTTCTACACTCATGCTTAAAGCACATGTGCCGGTGCAGATATCTCTTCTACCTTCTCTTTTGCTCAATTTGACACTCACAAAAGCAGGCCCACTTTCCTGAACAGGCTCACTCTCCTACACACTCTCAGTGTGAGAACTAAAAAGCAGTACCCAGAAAACATCTGCCTTTTTATGTAATCCTACAGCAGTATTGATGACCAGAGAAACAAGGAAAGGCAACACCAAGGCGAGGCAGAGATGTGTGAAGGAAATCAAGACAAACCAAACAATATTGGCCAACCCCGACACTAACACACATCATCAGATCATTGCCGATCCTCACACACTCGCTCGGATCCAACCAGAGTGAAGCGTTCATCTAGGTCTCCGGATGGCTGAGCGTTACCATGGCAACGAGGACTCTAAGGAGTTCAAAACACATCCATTCCCGTTCTGACACAGTTATTGCGCTCATACATCATCACCGACAATCAGCGCTTTACTCTAAAAACACCGACGCCAAGCGTTCACTCTGGCGCCTGATACATAGCGCTTACCTGTGTGGCATCGTAAAGCAAGATCAACAACTGACCTGGAGAAAGGGGAAGGTGTTATGTATTATGTCTTAGTTAAGCTTGAATTAATCCTTTGTGTCCTAATTGATCCTGTATGACAGGTGGATTTTTCAGACAGACAGACAGACAGACAGACAGATAGATAGATAGATAGATAGGATGTTTACCTATGATGATAAACCATGCCTGTAGCAATAAAAATACAATTATTTCACTCTCATAGTCACATCATGCCCAGGACATCGGAAAAACCCATGATACCCCTTGGAGTTTGTAAAGAACAAGATCTAGGGTGATCTCTCAAACAGACACGGAATGTTCCATAGCAGATACAAAACACCCATGATGCACTTGGACATGACCTATATAGTAAATCGGGTGTGATTTGAAACACCTCCTCAGTGGACTGGTGATGGTGAGACGCGTGTGATGGTGTTAATGAGGTGACAGACTGAAATTCTGCCTCACACAATAAGGGTGCTACGTACTGTTGCTGATTCTGTAGTGAAGGAAACAGTGAGTACAGTACCATTTAACACGTCTTCCTTCACTATATTAGTGTGGTGCATGGTGTTGGATTATGTCATCCGACATCTTATGTTGCTCATATTAATGTTGAGATTGAGATGACTTTTGGTATATCCTGACCGCTACAGACCGGAAACATCCCCAAGAGCTCTGACCCAGTTGTCTATCAGTTACAATTTGTCTCTTCTCACAGTATCTACAGTTTTAATATCTCATTTCAATGGTGGCTGGAAGTGGGTGGGATATATTCGGCAATAAGTGAACCTTTTTTCCGAAGTTGACGTGTTGAAAGCAGATAAAATGGGCATGAGGATTTGAGTGACTTTGACAAGGGCAAAATGTTGATGCCTGAGTGATGTAGAGGACTGAGTGAGAGCAACCCCAAAACTGAAGGTCCTCCAGAAGTTCCTGGTCTGCAGTGGTCAGGACCTACCAAAAGTAATCCAAGGATGGAAAACCGGTGTCATGGGTGGCCAAGGTTTACTGATGCACACGGGGAGTGAAGGCTGGCTTCACTTCACCAAGTGTTTAAGTGATCTCCATTCATGATATTTACCACATTTCCTCCGCAACGTTGATGGTCCACCACTATCCTTACAGATTTTGATAATGTCTTGAAGCTTCTCAACCCAGTCCCAATATTTAAAAAATTCTTTCGTTGCTTTCTTTGCTTGAGGCAGTCCAATATATTTGCCCTTCTGAAATAGTGACTTTTTTGGCCAGGCAGTGTTTCTATACCAATTTCCTGACCCTTCTTTGGTTTCATTCGCCTGCTGAAGCCATGGTCCAGAACGACTGTACAAAGCATGTACAGGATCTCTTTTTTGAATTGTATTGATCAGGGGATGGGTGTCCAATCTAATTACCAAAAACTTGATGTACTACGGAAGAAGGTCATAATCAACAAATGGAGGAAGCGGGCCCCCATGGAGACATTACCAGGAGCAGGATGTACCTGTAAAAACTGACTAAAGGTCAAGAAGAAAACATCCCTGAGGCTACAAGAGAACAACATTAAAGAAGCTGCAGGAATATCTTTCAAGTAGTGGATGCTCCCCGCAAATGTGACAACAATCTCTAGCATTCTTTATATATCCTGGCAATGAGGCAGCATGGCTAGACGGAAGCCCTTTTTGATTAAAAAAAAAAAAAGGATTAACAAAAACAAAAACGCATTCCCAAACCTTGTGTCAAAATGTTTTATGGTCTAAGGAAAATGAAGCAAGGTGGTGGGTGGATTATTCCCTAGGGTTGCTTCTCTTCTGATGGAACTGGACTCTAGTCAATGTAGTTGCTTTCAATACCAGTATATTTTAGCTGGAGCAACAAGCTGTATCTTTAAAGGTCTTGCCTTGTGATACTGATTCACCTTCTCCACAGAAAATGTGTGGATTCTTGACACTTTCATAACTTGAGGGATAACAGGCACTAAATCCTATCGTGGAGGTTCCGCAACATTAAATGTAACTTTGCAGAAATAAAAAGTGAACACGATAGGGAATAAACTCTTAGCGGCACGCTGTTTTTGGAAAATAATCCACATCACGACATCTACTCAGTTCATTCCTGATACAGTAGCAGTGTGTTCGGTATTATACGCCGCAAGTATGAGGTCATGATGCCAGGTCACATCATTATCCCAAAAAACAGGATGACATCAGAAATCACCATGGTAACTGCAGAACTTGATATACAGCCCTGGACAAGTTGTATTGATCTAATATAAGATAAACCTGTGTGTGTGTGTGTGTGTGTGTGTGTGTGTGTGTGTTTGTGAGAGAGACAGACAGACGGACAGGAACAATTTCAACCTTAATCCTGTTAAACCATGCATACCCTGAACCTGCAGAAGCTTCTGTCCTTTTTAGTGTGTCTCATTGTCTCTTCCTTCTCCTCCTCCTCATCATCGTCCTCCTCCTCCTCCACCTCTCACTATGACCTTGTCTCCCTCCTCATCTTACTCGTCCAGGCCACACACACACACACACACACACACACACACTCATTGACTTCCTTCTGTCTTGCACTCACTCGCTTTAATTTTTTCTTCCTCTTACACCATCTCTCTCTCACACACACACATACACACACACACACACACACACACTGTCACATCATGTCCTTCTTCATCTCACTTGAACTGACCTACATACTGTATGTGTGCAGAGGTGTGTCGGAGCTGTCCCCTTACTTTAAAAACTACATTTTAAAAGATTTCGTACGCAGAACACAACCGAGTAAATTAATAGGCAGATAATGTTACGCTGCCGGAGACCGAGACAGGGAACATTAGCAGCGGAGATGCACCATGCATTTCTATCACTTTTACCACTATTACCTAAAATTTACTTTTGACTCCAATCATGCAGGACTAGAGATAATCACACATATGTGTGAGTTCAGTGTGAGTGTGTGTGTGTGCGCTGCGATGGATTGGCACCCTGTCCAGGGTGTACCCCGCCTAGTGCCCGAAGTCTCCTGGGATAGGCTCCAGGTCCCCCGCGACCCTGAACACAGGATTAAGCGGTATAGAAAATGAATGAATGAATGTGTGAGTTCACTGAAATAGCATTTGAATGTGTGTGTGTGTGTGTGTGTGTGTGTGTGGATGGGGTGAAGGAGAGTTTTGACCTATATAGGCAGAAAGTAAAATATTTATAGTAATGAATGCCCTAATTGGGGAGCAGCAGGCCGGCCCCCCTCACACTCCTCCACCCTAAGTTTCAGAGTACTGTACTGGACCTGCTCCGTTTCCTCCCGTTTCTCACCCTGACTTCACACTTTTCGAACTCTGTACCGCATGTTTCATATTGCAAACACAGACAGGTATAGGTATAAGCGAACACTCAAAGTCAGGTACACCAAAGTAACTTACGGAGGAAGTACTCTCCCGCGTCAGCTTCATAGTCCGCGTCTTCGGGAAAGTGATCGATCTGTTTACACAGCCCTTTAAAGTTCCCTGTAGAGAGACAGAGAGACAGAGAGAGAGAGAGAGAGACAGAGAGTATTAAAATGAGACCGTAACTTAACTCACACCTTCTCCGGACTGTTTTGATGCAAATGCATTAAGGATTAAAGCAATATTTTAGATTTCTGGCATGAAAAAAAAAACATTTACACACAGTGTTCCAAAGGTAGTCCATCAACTGTGACATACAGAACTGTGCAAAAGTCTTGAGACACTCCAGTTATTATTATTTTTTTTTCATATTTTGCTTCCAATAACAAGAAATTCTTGTATTTTTAATGTAATCTTGGGGAATAGTCAGATCTCCAGGCATCTCGAAGGACTGTCAGTTAGACATTTTCAGTCCGGCCCCTGTAACCGGAGTTTCAGACGAATGTTTTTTGTTTGTTAAACCATACAGTAACCTATGAATCATTTCAAGCATAAAAAAAAACATCTAACTTAAGGCACAAACCAGTGAGATGATGACAGATAATCAGGCGGGTGATTAGTGTACTAAAGATGCTGAATGCTGAGTGATCGGGACAGACGAGAGGGGAAATGAGGTTGCTGCCGAGGTTTTTACATGAATTTTTTTTTTATTGTATCCTTAGGTACTTTGTAGCCTGATTTTTCTCAAATCATATCTATTTAATCTACATTATTATAATTAAATATGAAGGAATAAGGGGTAGACCAAAGCTTTAATGGCCCAAACATGTAGAAATGTCCTGGAGCCAGTCAAGACTATACAGGGATGTGGCAGTAACCCCAAGCTGAGTTTCTGTAAGTGGCATTGTGGGCAGTATGAGGTTGTGCATTGTCCTGTAAAAACAGAATACATTTGGTATTCAAACCAGGCCGTTTAATTTTTCTCTTAAGGAAAGGGCCATTAAAGGAGTTCTTGGGAGGCCAGCGTTTCAGACAAGATCATGTCTCAGATGTACTGAGAAAATTTTCTACTGTACCATGACGGTATCCAAGCCCTAGTGAAACGCTGCGATAAATGCATTAGTGTAGCAGCGGATTATATAGAGAAATAAAGGCTTTTTCTTTTTACTTTCATGTGTTCTGTTATTCTGCATGAAAAAAGTCTTGGTTTGAGTCGAACGCACCTTGTAGAAAGAATGATCAGATGATTTTTTTTAAGGTCTATTATGTTGCTAGAACTTTTAGCATGGTTCTAAGAATCCTTAGCACTAGCTAGATAAGATGCCAGCCTCTGTTAGTAGCTGGTTTCCTGTTGCCTAGCAACCATTTAAACCACAGTAGTTTAGTTTGTTCAGAAAGAAATTGTTAATTCGCTTGAATTTCATTGGTGGCAGTTTCAAACAGAATGGTAACTGGTGTCTGTAAGACTTGATCTTTCTCCTCCATCTGACACACACCATGTCAACTCTGGCAAAATTTGTTCTTGTAGCAAACACATGTAGCTACAGTATATCAATCAAGTCTTTTAATAGGTTTAGGGATGTAACCAAATGCAGTTATCCATCCATCCATCCATGCATTCATTATCTATACTGCTTAGTCCAGTTCAGGGCCGCGAGATGCCCAGACATCCCTGTCTCCAGCTCCTCCTGAGGAACCCCTAACTGCTCCCAGGCCAGCCGAGAGATACACTCCCTTAGGCATGTCCTGGGTTGGTTTGGCCCCGTAGCCTCCACCCAGCTAGACATTCCTGGTACACGTCCAACAGAATTCAACCATGAGACGTCCTTATTAGGTGTCCAAACCACCAGAGGAGTTGCAGAGGAGCAGCTTGTCTACTTTTACTTTTGGAAACTTCCCAGTCGATCTTGGAGAGTAAGCCTGACAACCCTACAAATGAAAACTCATTTCAACAGCTCGTGTTCGTCATCTTGTTCGTTTTAATTAAGACTTCATATCATATAGAATAAAAACAGATAAGGGAGGATGTAATGCAGCCGATCACAACTTCGTAGCCAAGGTTAACGTAGGCAAGGTTGAGGAATTGTCAGAGCCAGAAAGCACACAGCATCCTGACAGCGCTGGCATTTGCACCTTCATTTCCACCCACCAGTATTTTCCAGTGACCATGTATATGTGTGATGTAATGTTAAACGTTTTCGCGAGACACTTGATTAAGCTAAAAAAAAAGAATTTTAACACAATATAAATAATCAATACTCATTTAATGAAGCCATTGACATCATGGAGTCGGCAAAAAAAGAAAAAAACTGACACTACCCCTGCAGTTCATTCCAAACAGGCCTATCTAGTCAGCATTCGTGGGCAGCGTGTACTTCCTCGAGTCATACTCAGAAGGCAGAATAAGGCCAGACAATGCCAGGCTTACACTGGGACTTCCACCTCCGCCTGCTTTAATGGTCTCCGGCTCTTATTTAACTCTGGACCTAAATCCTGAATCATTCAGACACATGATGTCTCATGAACAATCGTCCTCTAAGATACATTATTTTCGACAAATTTGAAGGACGATCTCACGCATACTGTATATTCTGCAAGTTTAAAAAAAATAGAGCTGTCAGAACTCCTGACTAAGAGTTACCATTAAAAATTAAACAGGTGATTGTGCCTGTTTTGACATCCACTGCTCCTGTTCTAGATGTTAAATGGAATAATCGTATGTCAGTGGGGTGAGACTTCTTGTCGTTTTGTTGTTTATGTTGTCAAGCAATAGTAAGAAAATATCAAATATCATCATCGTTATTATTATTGTTATTATTTTAACTGGTTAGTCTCACTTGCTTGATTTCTATTATATGAAAGAGGGGTAAGAACATAATAAAAATTGTAAGTTTTGTCTTATAATTCTGACTTTTTTCCTCCTCATTATTCTGACTTTAATCTCAGAATTCTGACATTAATCACAGAATTCTGACTTTTATCTTAGAATACTGACTTTAATCTTAGAATTTTGACTTTGGTTCTCAAAATTCTGACTTATCCTAAAACGTTGACATTAATCTTAGAATTCTGCTTTTTCCCCTCATCATGCTGACATTAATCGCAGAATTCTGATTTTAAGATTAGAATACTGTTTTAAATCTTAGAATTCTGGTTATGATGTAAAAATTCTGACTTTAATCTCAGAATTGTAACTTTAATCTCAAAATTCTGACTTTAATCCTAGAACTTTGACATCAGAATTGTCGTCAGAATTCTGACTTTAATCCTAGAACTTTGACATTAATCTTAGAATTATGACTTAAATCTCAGAATTCTGACTGTAATCCCAGAATTCTTAGAAAAAGGTCAGAACTCATTTTTTTGGGTGACCCTAATCCTCTTCTATTCTATTGGCTCACAAGAATGAGACTCATGGATTTTTCCTCTCCGTACCCCCAGGATAAATTCACTTCTTTCATGTCCTGTGTCTTTTTCCCATTCAGTGACTTTGCTTTACTGCTTAGCAAAATTCATTTGCATTTTGTCAAGCATGGCTTTAACTACAAAAAAGCATATTTTTAGCTGTCTCATGTCTGGTTACAGCAGGGCTCAATGCTTAAACCCAACCTGTTCTGAACATTGTCTTACACTGCTGCATGTTTTACATTTCATGTGTTGCACCCTAGCCTAGAACAAACACTCCTCCTGTCCTAGTGTTTATGTGTAGCGTATATGTATAGGTATGGAATGGCTTTGCTTTGAATGAAGTCCTACCATTTTATCCCTCCTCCCTCCTACTCCTGGTCATCAGCTCTCGCCTGTGAATTTCACACACTTATTTCTTTAAGCTTGCGTTTCATCTGAATTATGAAACGCAAATTCGCAGCGTTTATTTTACCCTGTGTATGGATACTGTCGCAACTGGTGTCCGTACATACAACAACCAGACACTTTTCAACTTA
>JAQQZS010000036.1:32112390-32128336 GCA_030068045.1 Platyallabes tihoni
GAAAATAATTACAGTTTCAAAATAATTAAGTTTAGGCTATTTTTACTGCTCAGAATGAACCCAAACAGTATGTAAGTGTTCAACATCACATACAAATCCACGGCTGATTCAGGAGCCACTACAGCTGAATCCAGTCTGGATGTTATCACCCCTTCCAATTATTGACTGCTGTTTTTTTCCTTAACCTCATTTGTCTCAGTGTATACTGTATATACCACCTCACTGACCTATAAATGTCATGAGGCAGAGGCAGTTGGATGTCAGTGTGAGCCTTTAACCGAGCCTTTAAATCAACAGACAAATTTATAGTCAGAAGTCAGGCAATGGTCAAGCGATCAGATATTGAGAGCAATGAAAGGCAGAAACAAATATCTAATCAGGAATTCTAAACAAAGGAAAATGGAGAGCGGGAGAATGTCTATGAACCCAGTGAGGGTAATAGGTAACAATTTCAGTCAGTAGTTATGTGGGTGGGAGTGATGTAATGTCTGAAATAGTCATAAATTTCTTTCTAAGTAATGTTACATTTCATCAGCCTCTTTGCTTGCTTGCCCCCTGTAGTTCTACTTTTTCATAAACCATATAAGGAAGTTGGTTCGACATTAAGAAATGTATGCAGTTTCTTGGAGATACTCTTGGAAACCGTTTGTGTAAGGTAGACTTGCAATTTTCCTGGGGTATTTTTAAAAGTGTTGAAGAATGCCATTATGAAGCTCCTTCTTAAGAAGATTAACCTGGATCTAACCTAATCTTCTATTCATAGGCAGCATCACTGAAAGAGATGTCTCATTACAACTAAAATATGTTTTAGTCTCTAGTGGCTGACTCTTTGGCATACAGTCTACTGGCAGACGGTATAGAGATTACTTTTATTTGTATACAGATTTTCTCTTGTATTGCTAGACTGTAGTGCTGTTTTTAAAAGTGTAAATCACAGGATATTTTTATATAGGCTTGAAAGCAGCGTTGATTGGTTTAGGTCATAATTTGAAGCTAGGAGCTTTCTTGTTGCTATTTTAAATAGACAAAGACAAATTGATATGACATGTGGCGTTCCACAGGGATCCATTCTTGGTCCTCTCTTGTTCAACCTTCATCTTGGAATTACACATGAGAGCAAAACTCTGAATTTACTCTTATGCAAATGACGTTTTCGTTTATTTGGCCTTTTCTCCTGACAATGTTAATCCTTTTATCTCACAGAGCGAATTACTTTTCTGGATGCAGCAAAAATGACTTCAGTGACTTCGAATAAATCTGAAATGTCCCATTTTGTGAAAAATAAGGACAAACTAAATGATGCTTCCTAAGGTACCTTGAATCAAAGGCTCTCAACAAGTCTGGATCCATATCTGGACGCAGAGCCTAAACTTACTACGCATGGTAAAGCAGGAATTGAATGGGCATTCTATCTTTTTTCTTTTTTCAAATTTCGTCCAAAAGAAGACTCAGAGAAGCTTATTAAACCTCACTAGTGTAAACCATTCATAATCAGTTAAATAGATAAATATTAGCCGTGTGAATACTGTGAAGTTGCTGCACATTTTTGGCCCACGTCGTAGTAACGCTACGTGACTTGTATGTAATCAATAAACCCAGTGAGGATAAACTGTCTCTCATCCATCTTTACTTTCGTCCACTGGATCTTTTGTGAAGGAACAGGCACAGACTGGCTCACTATTTCACATGTAGTAATGCATGAATCCAGTTATAGATGAGACAGCATTCTTGTAACCAGTAATACCACAGAAGGTGGGATTTATTGAAGTCTTTTCTCTAATTGGAATGATTTCTATCAGATTGAAGAAGATGTATATGTAGCTATAGATATATTAAACTACCAGAAAATGTTAAATATGACTCATCAGTCAAAAGCTATTTAATGGCATTTCATTAATGACTTTTGTTTCATTTTCTCATTTTGTTGGCACTAATTTATTGCTATGATTTATGTGTACACTTCTGAATTGCATGTACAATGAATTGTACTAACAATAGCTTTGCCTTGCATTAATTGTTAGCCATGTAGTACCAGTGGAAAAAAAAATATTTCTGGTTATTTTGGATGAGGGGCTTAGTCACAAAAAGACTTACTTGCTATAATTTCAACAACACATGGCTGCCTCTTCCAGCTCTATGAAGCTGCCTGACACTGTGTGATAGTCATGAAACTCGGCCCAACCGTGGCAGCCGTTCCTCACTGAACCTGACCATTTTACAGCAAACCAAACTGATACCGGATGACCAACTCAAACCAACATTGACATATGACTGCTGGTGGAAAATTGTACGGCTCAGCTTAGAGCACTGATAGTGCTAAGTGGAAACTCAGCTTTCTGGAAAGCAGCAATGGCATTCAGAGTGCTCATTAGGTAGCCGCCAAGAAGCTAAAATAAACACTCAGGAATCGATGCCAGAAATGAAAAAGCGCACAGAGTGACGGAGACAAAAACGCCAGTTAAGAGGATTTCTGGTTGGGATGGAGTCATTCATTTCTCTCTCTCTCTCTCTCTCTCTCTCTCTCTCCTCCTTTCTGTCTGTATTTTGCTCAATCTATCATTCTCTTTGCCATTGAAAGGGGCCGATTGGCGGTGGGAGAGAGATAGTGTTTAGTGAAGAGATGCTAATTGCACCAACAGGGGGAGGAGAGGACATCAGTCATCTGCGGCTTTTCCTGTCATCGCTTAAAGTGAACTGCAGTGGTGTGAACAGCTGGGGGCTCCAATATGAATTAATGGTCGCCGGACAAAAAAGAAAGGGGGGGGGGGTGTTTTGATTTATGCTGGGGGGTTATGATTGACTCTTTAATAAATCCATTTTCAAATTACATGTCAGGTTTTTATAGCAAATAAACCTACTGTACTGAGTGAAAGGGTCATGAACCACATATTCATAGGTGTGTATAAATGACACAGTTATGGCACACTGAAAAGGCTGCGCTTTCCTGTCCTCCTCCAGCTGGGAAATACAATTAGCCTAATATACAGTATACAACAGATGTACAGTATTATCAAAGAAAGTTGAGATTGAAAGAAGAAATGAAAATCAGGCCATTTTTTTTTTAGATATACAGACAGATGGGGAATACAAATGAAGTAATGAAGAAGATGAGGACCATCAGTTCACATCAGCCTCATGTACTGTATCTCTGGTACTCCTTATTTTATCTTCTTTCTTCTTCTTTTTTTTTAAACTGCAGGATCAGCCATATTTTGTATACATTGACATACTCATATGTCAATCATGACCCGCAGAGATCTTTTATTTGTGTGCCTCCATTGGTACTTGGCGCACGAAATTAAAGCCAGTGCACAAAGCCAAGCTTATTCCACTGACATTGCACAACAGATTACACACAGTCGGGAACGTCACTTTAACCTTTCTACATATGATTCCTTTCTCCCAAAGTTTCCCACTAAGCATATTTTTGATAATTATATCCACTGTATATAAAATCCAGGACACCAAAACATGCACAAAGTAGACATAACTGTGAGCTAAACTTTATAAAAGTCAAAATCACTCTTCTCATCCTAAGCATGTGGACCAGAAAACAAGCATCAACCTGTATCAAGCAAATAGGACATACACATATATTGTTTTCTCAACTCTAAAAATTTCCTACGGTTTGCTTCAAGATGCTGCTCAGAAAATATTTCCAGGGGTTATTATCTGTTAAAGACAAACTCACCAAATTAAGGTCAGGGATTTGCTCCAAATCCCATAAGGTTAAGAGGATGCTGGTCTCGGAGATGATGAACAGCCGTGCCTTCGACAGCGGCATGCACGGGAAAGAACAGAGCAAAGAGTCTTCCACAGGACTGCACAGAACTGCATCCTGTATCCAGGTAACCGAATGCTTGTGTGCGAGCGTGAGTGTGTGCGCGCGGATGTGTGAGAGAGATAGAGAGGGAAAGAGAGAGAGAGGGGGGGAGACAGAAAGAAGATTATGAGTGAGAAGGAGGGAGAGGTTGAAACATAGAGGGAGGGAGGAAAGTGAGAGATATGCTATGGTCACTGCATGTGAGCCGGTTTGAATCTGGAATTCTCATTTAATAAAATAAATAAAATGTCCCTTGCTTTGGTCTTTATGGTTTCATTTCATTTCATAATTATCATCAAGTGTATATGCATAGATGCAAAATATAATTAATATGGCGATGCACCTGAATTGAACTGAGAGAGAGATCAACCTGTATCTCTAAAGTAGTAGAGCTACAGTAATTTGCTATAATAATAATAATAATAATAATAATAATATATTGTGTGCTACATTGTGTGTCAATGATGCTAATTTGATATACACAGTCTGAGGTCTAATAATACCTTGATAAATTGGGGTAATAATTCTATCATTTTAATCAAAACAGAGCGAGTAAATGTTGTATATTTTCAACAATAAAAACCAAATCCCCTTACGTCCATTAAACCTAAACCCGCTTTCTTCTTATTGGTGATATTGGACTCTAAACATTATCTCTCGCTTCCTGATTTGCTTCCAGCTTCTGCCTGTTACTTTGTATTTGGGCTCCTTTTGTGCCTAAAGGTGTGATTTGACAAATTTTGACACATCTCAGCCATACCATTGCAATGCAAAACAGTACTGTGTAAGTTTCCCTTGTGCCACCTGAGCAGCTCTGGCCCCTGCAAGCACAAGCCCTCTGGGGGTGTGCCGTGCTGGATCATTTGGGTGGGATCTCTGTGGAACTGATCGGACTCATTTGTCTGGCGTGTCCCATAAGTGTTCGATCAGATTGGGATCGAGGATCCGTGGCCTTGTGGCCTTGGGCTCTTCGGCTGATGGGCCCTGTGCGCAGTGGGCTGTGGAGCACTGGATGCTCTGGTGCCTTTTAATCATAGCCAGCACTGACTTTTTCAGTGGCGCATTGGTTTTTCTGTGGGATTGGGCAGGATGGGATGGCTCTTGTGAACAAATATCCATAACAATTTAATCAATAAATGTGATTCGGTTTTCATTTTTAGTAAAATGATCTGAAGCAATTTAGCTTTAAATAAATGGTTATTTATTCTGCCATAGATTTGAACTGTCAGAAAATCTTTTACATCAAAAGAGGTTCTCATTTCTTTCTGTTCTTCTCTTGCAGTTTTACGGTTCAGACATCACACACTTTTAAAACAAAAAAACAAAACAAAAAAACATTTTAGTTATGTATTATAACTTGTAATTTCCCAGAAGATTAACAACTAATTTATGAATTGACTTCTTTTGCTGTGGAATTAGTTCAGACTTTTATTTAACATTTAAAAAATCACAAATGCATGTTTCTCTATTGGTATGCTTAACACATGCTGTTGATTTACGCATTTAGATGTTTTTTACCCATAAAAAAAACTAAACCCTATGGATGCAGAAAAAAAGAGGAAATTTGGCGTAGAACTGAATGCTGGTTGTACAGTATATCTGGGCAAAGAATTAAAGCTTTCATGTTGTTAGATTAACTCAATATAAATAAAACTATTTTTTTGGTAGCTAAGAAATTATTTTTAATTATAATTAATTATTCAACAAACCCATAACCAACTATCCAATAACCCTGGAAGGAACTGTATGGGCTTGTATGGGCTTTGCATTTTTTCTTTTTTCCTTTTCCCACAATCAACCCTTAAAACAACAATTTAGCAACTTTTAAACTAAAAGGAAACAAATTTTATGGTAGCAATTAGTGTACCAAGTTCATCTAGATGAACTTTAGCAATGTGAAATAATTTCTTTGTGTTTCTTTGGAACACAAAGAAACTATTAATTATTAAGTAGTTTTCACACAGGACATTGTTAATTTCACTTGTAGCTCCCAGCAAAAGTAATTAGCAAAATCGTGTTGCATACTGAGAACAGAACACAAAATATTCACTGATAATAGAGGATGGAGTGTAAGCAATTATGGAAAAAAACAAAACGTCCAATTTGCCTTTTTAGAGATAAAATTGAGAAAACACATAGAATAATTGAAATTAATTTGTAGTGTATTCAAAGGCACTCAAAATAAATTAATGCCTAACTTTCCATCTGTCAAAAATTATATTGAAAATATGAGATAAAAAAAACCTGGAATTTAACAGTTCAATTTAACAGAAAGTTTTAGAATTTTTAAAACTAAGAAAATTAACAATATGTGGAATATTTAATATGCAATTTAAACAAAGTGGAGGTATTGGGTATTGACAAATTCCACAATAAACATTAATATCTACTGTTCTGTATGAGTTTTCTATCAAATTACAGAAGAAGTAAATGTCCGTAACTCGTGAAATTATGTTTACATTTGTAAGACTCTACTTTTGTTCAACTTGTTGCCATATTCATTACAAAATACAACTGTTATTTGTAATGGGAAAAAAAAGTTTGTATTGGAAACACAAAGGAAAATCTTCTAAATATTCATTTGTGTCTGTTCCTCTTTCAAACCTCCATTTCAAACTTTCATTTTCTCAAATATGTATTGATAGAGTTTAGAAACTGTCCTAACATTTCCATTGGGTTATTCTGTTCAGATTCAATAGATTGTTCTCTCCTTTTTTTTTTTTTGTAAAAGAAAAGATGGTGTTAAAATTATTGTCCATCATAATCAGACATGCACTGTAGATATGGTGGATCGAGATTGGGCTGAAAATTGTTGTATTATTCCTTTAAGAGCGAGCTTAAAAATCACAGTAATTACACCAGGTTTCAATAGGATAGAGACAACTTGTTTTTCTGCTGTTTCGGTTTAATAGTCGATGACAATTACAGACTTGTGTAAGTAGGAAAACCTTTGAGGGGTTTATGTACCAGGGTTGTTCAACTCTAACTGGGACTTTTGATTGTGCAGACTAAAAGAAAACAGTGATGAGAGTAAAAACTATCTTTATATCTCTATATAATTCACTCGCGCTTGGATACCATCAAGGTAGAATGTTTTCTCAGTCATCAGACTGTGCGCATCAAATCTAAAACACTGACCTCCCAGGAACTCCTTTAAACTGTACAGAAGGTGAGACAGTATCTCCCAGGAAGGGTTCTGTAATGTTCTACTGCTGAACGATGGCGGTAATGACTGCAGTGGGTTCAAAACCATCTAGGCTTTAAAAACTTTAATGTTTAACTGTGGGTAAAACTCTCATCACTGTACTGTGCATGAAGTCTGTAAATGTCAGTTTTACACCTTCATTCACAAGAAATGTCATCACAAGTCCTGGTTTCACTCAAACACGCCTCATACACACCTTGGTGTTTTCTTATCAGAACTCTTAGCTTTGCTTTGATCCAGGAACCCAATAAACCTGAAAAGAACTTTCAAACAATCTTTCTATTTCTAAGATCTCTGGGACATTTTTTAATTGTTATTTTCTGGATTGCGGTTTATAAATGTCAAGTCAACTCTACTTGTTGCAGCCCATTCCCTTTAAGATTTGAAGTGCTCTATTATGATATGCTCGATTCTGCTCACCTTGGTGGTTATTTGAGTTACTGTAAACTTTGTTTCAGCTTGAGCCAGTCTGTAGTGCAAAAAGAAAAAAAAACACCCATTTTGTAGTGGTTCTACCTTGACAACCATCCCAAATGGGTGTTTTTTTTTTCATCTTATTCCTTGCACTGATCTGTGTAGATATTGTTGTGTCTGAGATGATCACCAGTTTCTGAAATAAACAACTCTGACACCATTAACTATGCACCCCCCCGCCCCCCCCATTCTGATATTGGATGTGAACATTACCTGATGCTCTGACTTGTATCTGCATGATTTTGCATAATTGCCTGATTGGATGATTGTATAAATGAGCAGATGTTTCTGTAAGAGTGGTTGGAGGGTGAGTACTGTATGTGTTGGAATGTTGCACCCTTTGAAATATACATTTAATAAAAGAAACAAAACTGCATGTTGGATACCAAATGTGCTTCATTCATTCGTCATATCAATTACAGATCAGCCATAATGTTATTTTTATTGATTAATTCTCTTTAGTCTGTTTCTATTTGCATTTTTGGTGGATTTTATTTATTACCTGATTCCTGTGTGCTGTTTGTTTCCACTGCTGTTTGACCTGCTTCTTTCACGCTATATTATTTAGTTGAAGCACAGAATGGTAACTGACTGCCCACTAAGTTACTAAGTAACCCTCCTAGTGACAATCCCCCCCATAATCAGCAGGTAGAGAGCTGGTAATTACAGCACATGTCTAGTGTGTCTGAATCACACAGGTGCACCTGCAATTGATTTGAAAGCACCATGTAGACAGAACAACAACAACAAGAACAAAAATATTTCACATCAGTCAGTCACAGGGTTTTCAAACACACATCAGCATGTGCGCACACATAATTTTATTCTATTCACAATGAACTTGCATGTCGCAGCATATATAATTTTCTCCAAAAAATTGGATATGAAGGGCATTCAAGTCAAACCTGGACTTCTTATAAACTTTATTGTGAATGGAGTTATAAAGCCGATTGACTTTCGCAGAAGACTTCCACAGAATGTTAAAACATCTGAATTGTGCCAACGTTTTAATCAAGACAGCCGTGAATGATGATCCTGACCGAGGTGGGTCGGAGCCCATTGCATTTGTTCCCGAGAGAATTCAGCAAGTGGGAGGACTTAATCAGAGTAGTGGTGGTTTAGAGGGTTACGGCATTGAATTATTGATCGGGTTACTGAGGGTTAAAGCACTGATCGGAGTTACTGATCGGAAGGTGAGGGATTCAAGCCCCAGCTCCACCAGGTTGCCATTGTTGGGCCCTTGAGCAAGGCAACTAACCCAGTCTGCTCCAGGGGGTGCCGTATGATGGCTGACCCTGAGCTTTGACCCCAGCTTTGCCGGGATCTGTGAAGAAACATATACATTACAATCTGTTGTGACAAAGAAAGGCTTAACAAAACATTTTTAACTTAGAAACTTAATCCTTGAAAACCGACAGATAACGTATCAGTATGCAAAAGTACACACAATCATTAACGATGATGTCAGCAGGGAGTTATTGCTTCATCTCTCATACAGTCCTGGTCTCGCTCCAAGCCGTTTCCATGTGACAGGAGTTCCTGGGAGGCTAGCATTTCAGACGAGAAGCAAGCAGTCCGGTCATGGCTCTGGTGTACTGAAAAAACTTTCTACCTTGATGGTTTCCAAGCACTAGTGAAACACTGGGGTAAGTGCATTAGTGTAGCAGGGGATTATATAGGGAAATAAAGGGCGGTTTTAATCAAAAGTCTTGGGTTGACTTGAACGCCCTACAACGTACCTGTAATTCCATGTATAATACATGGTGTGTTGTGGTTAATTGGATAAACCTGTGCAGCATGTCTGATGACCAGCATTGTGCTCGCTGTATTTTTACCTCCTAGTGAAACACTGTTCTTTGGTCTGCGTAGCAGTTTTGATCCCAAAACACAAAATCATCCTCTCCCTCTTCCACTGAAACCCTAACCTTTCTTCTTCCACTTCTTCAGCTTTCCTTTTTTAGGCCTTGTCATCTTTAACGAACTTGAAATTTGTGACCTGCGCGTTACTCGTGTCCTCTCCTGTCTGCGTCTCTTCATTAAGCAGAGCATGTGAATAAAAGGACATGGCTATAGATTGTGCTTTGCTTAGACGTTTCTAACTATCCAGCTTCTATACACTAAAGCCAAATCACACTCTCTCACACACACACACACACGTACAAGCATATATGAATCTCTCATTTAGACCAGCATGCAGTAGCTTTCATTCCATCTGCTCCGGGTTGCATGTGGGTTTGAGGCAGATCGCTTGGCTAATGACCTCGTCAAACACATGCTGTACAAAACACTTGAGATGTTTTTGAGGCACAGCACAAGCACATATATTAAGTAGTAGGGAACGCTGTGGACAGAAATATTTGATTTCGTATCTGTAGCAGATTTTTAACATCAAACATGTTTGTATTTAAAAGATGAAAATGAAAGACTGTCATGCTTTTAACTGCCTTTGTTCTTCTTCTTCTTCTTATTATTATTATTATTTAATTTAAGGCATTTAACCGAATGCAAAACTTTTATTTAGAAAAAACAGATCATATATTCTTAACACATTCCTGCAGCATCATCGTCAACTTTTATAGCTTGTCATACCCTAGGCATGTCGCAGATGTTCCTCCCTGAATATAACACTAGGCGAAGTAAGGGGTGCCGAAACATTGGGGCCGCGTGAGGAGCAGTAGGTTGACCGCACACTCCATACACAAATAGTGGTACTGTAGCACGCAGAAGGCAGGCTCTGCACTCTGGCGGAGCCGCTAGTAAAACCTCTGGTTATTATACAGTACAAACCCTGGTAGCTCAGAAGTTAGCACTGTTGTGTTGTACCTCCAGGAATGAGGGATTTGGTCTGTCTGCATGGTGTTTGCATGTTCTCCCCATGTCTTGTGGTTTCCTCCGCGTACTCCGATCACGTGCCTGTAGTTTAAATACAAACACATGATCATATCCTAAATCAAATACAATACGAAATATCATATCACATCAGATCTTTATTAATCATGAGGGAAATTGAAGTTCTGCAGCAGAACTGAATGACACAGTAACAGTAATTAGGGGTTAAAAAAACAGTCTAGAACAAAATAAAATAAACCAAATATACAATAGATGTGGCCTTATGGCTTAGTGGTCAGCACTGTTGCCTTGCATTTTCTGGTTCGATTCCCACCTCGGGGTCTGTGTGCATGGAGTTTGCATGTTCTTCTCCTGCTTAATGGCTTTCCTACAGGTATTCTGGTTTCCTCCCACAGTCCAAAGACATGAAAATTAGACTAACTGGGGTTCCCAAATTGTCTGTAGTGCGTACAGTAAATGAGTGTGTGTATGGGTTACCCCTGCCCTCGAGCCCTAATTCTCCTGGGATAGCCCCCTCCCCCTCCTCCCAATACCCCCGCTGAGTTGTATACAGGATAAAGTGGTGTAGGCAATGAGTGAGATATACAATAGTGCTATATGTATATTCACGTACTGTAGAGAAATGAATCAATATGTGTCGTTGTGTAAAGAGATAGCATGTCTTGAGAAGACAATTTGTCCAAACGTAGTGTATACTGTGTGTAAGGTGGTCTAGCAGCCAAGATAAATATATACAATATACAGCGGCAGTTCACTCCTCATCAGCAACAAGAATGTCGACAATACCCCGGGCCCTGCAGGGACTCATTAAACAGCCTAATGGCTGCAGGTATAAAAGACCCCCCATAAGGCCTCCTTAGGGCAGTGAACCTGTCTTAGTCTATTACTCTTTAGTTTTGTTAAGAAAACAAAGAGTGGGGAAGAGTTATTGTTCAATATGGTCTGTATTTAGATGTCCTTTGTTTGATTACAGTCTTTAGTGAGTTCGGTCTGATCAGTCCCACACCTGAGCCTGCTTTCCTGAGCAGCTTATTAAATCTACTGGCATTTCCTACACCCACCCCATTGCTCCAGCACATCACAATATAAGAAAAAGAAATCAACCGGCCTCAAGAGACTGAAAGATCACATTCAAAAGTGACCTGCAAACCCCAAAGGACTTGAGTTTTCTCAGGAAATAGAGGCAACTCTATCCGTTCTTGTACATAGCCTCTCTGTTTGTGCTCCAGTCCAGTCTATTTATTGTCTGTAGTTTATGTCTGGGTGTGTGTGAGTGTGTATGTGACTTAGCATGGGTTGGCATCCCATCCAGGGTGTCTCCTGACTTGATAGTTGAGCTCTTTGGGAAAGGATCTAACACCCTGAAGCCCTGCACAGGATATGTGGTTTGGAAAATCTTTATCCATTCTACTATGCAGCTGGATAAAGAAATGGCACAAAAAGTTCCTCAACCTCAGCTACATCACTCAATTTTATCATTTTGTGTTTGTACCTGTGCCTGATTATTTCCTAAGGAAATTTGTTTAGTTATAATAAAGTAATAAACAAAGAAGATATTATCCATCCATACCCAGCGATAAGACATACTGGATCAACTTTCCTTGAGACGGGAGATGATTTTAGGGGAAGAGAAAAATATTCAATTAGATTTTTTTATTCTGTGCATGATCTGTGTGTTCACACTGAAATTTAACTACGTACGTGTAGAACACTATTTTTACCAGGACGATGTGTTAGAACTGCCAAAAAACGGAGCGTGGAACACTGGATACTTTTAGCACTCGGTGGTGTCAGGCTGTTCTACATAGCCGAAGTGGAGAAACTGTTAAAGGGTGCAACAATTTAACATTTACAAGCAAGATGCAGATTCTACCCTTAAAAAAAGAAAAATTAAGGCTTTCAATTTATTGGGTGCTCATTTTATATATATCTATATATATCACTGCAGGGTTTATGGTATGGATTGGGAGTATACAATAAGACCACATTTAGATTTAGAGTTTCAATTTGAGATTAGATTCTGACCATATTGTATTGTATGATTTGGAAAATGTGAAGACAATTATCGAATGTCATTTTAGGGGTTATATGAAAATTTTAAATATGGAAAAACATAACAAGACATGCTGTTATAGGACAATAAGTAATGATTGGGTGGTATTCTGCATATGACTGTAAAATGAAAGCGCCATTAAGCTGATTGTTTTTTTTTTTTTAATGAAAAACATACTCATTCACTCACTCACTGTTTATAAAGCTTAAATAAATCTTGTATTCAGGGTCTTCAATCCCAGGAGACTTATGGCAAGAGGTAGCGTACACCCTGGATGGGGTGCCAGTACATACTGTACTTACACACTCATTCATACATACATTACATGCAATTTGTTGACGCCAGTTAGCTTAATCTGCATGTCTTTGGATTGTGGGAGGAAACCAGAGTACCAGGAAGAAACCCACCAAGCACAGGGAGAACATGCAAACTCCATACACACAGACCCTGAGGCAGGAATCGAACCTGGACCCACGACGTGCAAGGCGACAGTGCTAACCACTAAGTCAATGTGCCAACCATTAACAACATACCCTGAAGTATACAGTTCTTCTTATACAACAACCTTTTCCAAGAATTACAACTTGTGGATGTCAGATTTAACATTCAATTTTTAAAAATAAATTATTATTTTTAATATTTTACAATGCCTGCAACATAAATTAGTTAGTCCCCATTATTACTTAATGAACATTATAGCAGCAATAAACAGTCATCCCTCAGAATAAGAAAAAATACTTTTAGTAACCATCAAGCTTCAAGCCTCTCCCAAGTACAAGACCTAACACTGAAGACTTCTTCCATAAATGCTAAATAAGTGTCTCCATTTTTTCAACACATTTTTCCTAGCTTCTAACTCCCTCACGATTATTATGATTATTATTATGAATTATATTTAAATTACCTAGATTAGAAAGATAAAAGATGAGGAAAAATGTTTGCATGGAGTTTGGATGTTCTCCCCATGCTTGGTGGGTTTTCTCTGGGTATAGTACACTGGTTTCCTCCCACAGTCCAAAGACATGAAGATTAGGCTAATTGGCGTTCCCAAATTGCCTGTAGTGTGTGTGTGAGTGTGTGTATGTGTGTGCCATTCAATGGATTGGAACCCTGTCTAGGGTGTACCTCGCCTCGTGCCCTAAGTCTCCTGGGATAGGCTGCAGGGCCACAGTGACCCTGAATACAGGATAAAGCGGTACAGACGATGAGTAGACGATACTCTTAAACAAAAGTTTGATGTAATTAAAAAAAATAAATTTCTTTGTCTTAATTGTGTTATGTAACTTGAGCACAGACCTGTCTATATTAAACAGAGGTGGGTAGAGTAGCCAAAAATCGTACTCAAGTAAGAGTACTGTACCTGTACTTTTTTTTTCAAAAAGTTACTCAAGTAAATGTAATGGAATAAATGTAACTCGTTACTACCCACCTGTGATATTAACATTGTCTGTTATCTGGCCACTTATCCTTTATCTGGATTATCCTTTGACTGCAGTTCTAGAAAGAAAACACTTCTAAAAAGAAAACATTATTCCATATTCATTGTACAATATATCAACAAAGGTATTTGGCCGAATCTGCAATGACATTGTATCCAAATACATACACTTCAATATAGAGTTGGTCCCACTTTTGCAGCGATAACAGTTTTCGTTCTTCTTGCAAGGTTATATCGTACCCTGTTTAAACTTTTTTTTCTTTCTTTACTTCTGTCTCTTCATGGTGAGTCAAGACATTTCTAAATGTAAATTTAATTGTCTGCAGAATATTTGAATCCACAGTAGGACACTGAACTCTTCCTGTTTGAGGTTTTGCAGACAAGCTGAAAAGATTTTCATGGCATCCACGGGATATATAATTTTTTTATTTATTTTTTTTTTTAAATATGAGCCCAAAGTTATAGTAAGGCCAAAAAAGACATGAGACAAAAGTAAAATTTATGTTTTAATAACATTCTCAAATTTCTAAAATAATGACAATCAGGATAATAAGAACAATATATTATGTCAAGATGTGAAACTGCTATACAACCAAAATACGGTATAAAGTCCTTTATTCTTCAAAACTTGCTGGACCTGACTGGGCTTAGAGTCAAAAAGACATTTGCAATACTCTGGTGTCATTCGCTCAATCCATTGCTGCCTGACTGCTTCCTGAATATCATGTACAGAAGATGATTTTCTGACTGCTACTGTCTTCATCACTGTTCATCCAACAGTTTTCTATTGGGTTTAGGTTTGGAGATGATCCAGGCTATGGCTCCAGAACGTGAATACCATAGTCACATAGCCAGTTTTCACTTTTTTTTCAGTTAATTAACACAACTCATTAGCCAGATAGACTAGAACTGATTAGTGAAATCACAAAGAACTAATACATGGTTGTCTTAATAGTTTTGGCCACCACTGGATACAGTATTCATATATTTCCAGGATCATCATAATGCCAGATGTTTTTTGGCTCAGTATACTGTACACTTCCTGTTCCTTCTCTGGTTGATTGCCTAATACGTTCTCCTGTATGGTATTAAGGTTTGATTGTTTAGCCTAATAAAGCCATATTGTTGTACAGTAAAACATTTTGTAGAGTATTCTCATGTCCTACTTAGGCTTGGTTCCTTTTTAATCCCACACACAATGAGTTTAAGCAACTATGTGCTATCTTATCATTCAGGATTTACACTTAGCCCATAAGGGGCTTGTTATTGGCACACTGTCCAGTAAAAGAAGAAGAAGAAGAAGAAGAAAAATTAGTCTCAGGCCTTGGCTTCTTTGGTTTGAACCTCTTACTGATGAATGAAGTGCAAATTGCAGTTTACAAGCTGATGTGAAATGGTGTGAATTATCACTTGTAGAGCTGTCCAAAAAAACAAGCTCAAAAACAAAGACGGTGTGTTAATAATGAATTTCTTAACGGGCTAAATCGAGACTTAAATTATGACAGAATATAATAATGTAGCCTAAACATTGTATCTGGAAAGCATTTATAGCCCATGTAATGTACGGCTGTTACGTGCCACCTTCCTCGCTGTTATTTTGTTGTTAGTTTGTGTGACATTGATGTAACCTGAGAGCCATGCAGAGTAATTTACTGGAACTTTACTGTACTAGTCATGGGGCACTAGAATGAACCATGTTTACTGTGTGGCATTGTTGCATACAAATTGCCTGATCAAGGTGCGCAATGGATCTGCATTAAATTTAGCATTAAGCTTGAACATTTCTCTGCTGAAAATGTTTGGTATCATTCAGAAAGCTTTCGGGGACGATGTAATGGGTCCATCCAATCACTCGGGTGACTCTGCCCCCCTACAGGCGAGATTTGGCACCCTGTGACTTCTGGCTTTTTTCAAAACATAAAATCATTCCAGACTGTTGATGGGATTCAGGAAAATACGATGCAGAGTGTTTTGAACATGAAAGAGATGCTAGGAGAAATGCCTGAAGGTCCCACCTACTTTAAAGGGGACAGAGGTGTCATTGTCCTATGTAACATGGTTCTTGAATCTTTTTCAATAAATGTCACTGTTTTTCATATTACA
>JAQQZS010000036.1:32132422-32172179 GCA_030068045.1 Platyallabes tihoni
CTTAAACTACAAATGAAACATAAACAAACACAAACCACGAGGAGGCGTTTGTCGCCCTCTAGGGGTTAACCCTTACATCACTCCCCCTTCAAAAATGCTCCTCCAGAGCATCACCGGAGGTCCTGGACACCCACCCCAATGTTCACCCTTTCTTCCCCCGATCTCGAGGCTCGGTGGCTGCAGAGCTGGGGCCAGACTCGAGGTCCGCACTGCTGGCATGGAGTCTAGTGCCGACTGCAGAGCCGAAGAGGCGCTCGCCGACTGCAGAGCAGGAGCTACTTGTTGCAAACTGGTTACAGCAACTTTCATCCCTTGCACAATATCAAAATTGCAACATATTACATAACTAAGTAACTATAGTGTAAGTACAGTGTAATTTATCTGGTTTGATGTCTCTTTGCCTTTATTATGTGAGTCCCAGTCATAGCCTGTATAAGAACTGATCAAACCCTGCATGACATCACAAATCGGTTTCCTGAAGAGTGGCTTGAATCTCACCTATGGGAGATCAGCTTGCCGCCATCTTGGCAGAAGCTGACTCTGCCTATACTGCGGTCCATAAATAGGCAAATGGGTGGAACATGCAGAGCCTGGCTGTTGATTGGAATCTTAGGTACCACATGCTAGTTAGCTTAGTTTTAGCCTAGCTGAAATTAGCATTACTTTGCAATTAATTGGACTCCATCAACTGCACCCTACACATCATCCCTTGTCAACTCCTACATTTTTTTTATTTCACAATGATTCCAGTTAGCTAGTTAGCTAAAGTGATGTTAGCTAAAGACAACTAGCCATTTGACATCTGCAATGTCAATAATTGTATACATTAATTTTAACTGATGAGTTATGTAAGAATTCACTCCATACAGCTGTAATGACTGGAATATCTAGCTGTGTAGGTCAAATCTGCGTTTTGTATCATGCTGCAAACATTTAATTCTGTCGTAAATTTGGGTAGTTTAACATGAAGGCCCATGGGGAATGAATCATTTTCAGAGCCAGCACCTAGTGGTAATTTGAGGAACTGTGCTGAATGGCAATTCCACACTGGCCTCTCGTTGCAGCCCAATGACTTTCCTGCTATGTATCACCACCAACAATTTCCTGCCATAAAGTAACATTCTCAGGGTGAGTTCACATGAACACAATACGTTTTTGTAAAACCTTTTTTTTCTTATTGAAAATAATCCCATCACCAACAATACAATTGACATGGAAAGCATGACATTATCAGTGGTGGCTTGTGTAAGTTCGCTAGCTGGACATTTCATTTTTTATTTTGATTATCTGCTGTTAAGAAGTAAAATGTAGCAGAACAGCATCACAAATGTTTATAATAAAAATACACAGCATGAGGCTGATTTTAAAAAAAAATTCCAGACTGTAGATTTATGCAGCCTGTCAAGGTGATTGTAAGGTCAGTTGATTACCCTGTGGATTTACATGGGCTGATGTTTTACAGTCGGGTTTGTTGATGTCTTATTATTTCCCAAAGTCTATTCGATGGAGAAACTAAAAGCAAACAGAATAGACATACAGTGTTTAATCATGACACAAATTACAAAAAAGCAGCAGACACTAAACAACTATGTCTGTTTTAATGTGTTTGGTATTTGGAGAAAATGAAACCAGCATGATTTCAGTAGGGTATCGGTTCTCAACTCAGATCCTGAAGCACCACCTTCCCTGCATATTTTAGTGTGTTCTCAGCTCCCTTCAATCCTGATTTAACAAATTAACTAATTAACCTTTTCTGAATCGAAGTGGGTACAGTAGAGTAGGGAAAACAGTCAATTGTGCATGGCAGGTGGCCCTCCAGGACCAGGGTCGAGAACTACTGCAGTAGGGAATTATGTATAGATTGAATAGATTTGATTAGTTTTATTCATGCCTAACTAATTCTTACGAACAGTAAGGATCTTTTTCCATACATCTTTCATAACTAGATCTTGTTTATGATAAACTAATTTAATTGATAGCAGGCAACTCTATAGACAGAAGTATATACACCACATGTGTATGATTTTATTTGCTCATTTTCAGTGGATTGAAACTTTTTTGCTAGAACATTTACTTCTGATTGAGTTTTATAGCTCTAACCCAGATCTTTAGTGGTTTCTAAAAGGTGTCATAAAATAGCATGCACGAGTGCATGATGAAAAGTGGGCACTTACACTGAGAGCTTAGTTTACTCAAGGCCATTTAAAGATGACTAACAGGATCTTTTTTGTTTTCATGCGGCTAAATGAGTACCTGCTCTTGTTCAGACGTGAATTCAGTTTGATTTCAACAAAAACAAACATCCAGAGGGAGCATTTACTGCTTTCTGAATGTCTCTACAGCTGCTCGAAGACAGAACTACAGCCACATCTACTGGCCAAGACTGGTACAGGAAACATACTGAACACAAATACAGAGCTGTATGCACATTGTAGTGTTGGACAAATATGCTGACTTTCCACTCAGCTTGACGTAATCAATGAAAAAATTGTGACTTGACTTAGACTTGAGCTTTTGAAACATTCAGCTTGACAAATTTTCAACAAGACATTGCTCATTCCCTGACAACAGAACCACATTAAGGGAGCCAAGCTGATGGTCCCTCTTTTGCAGCTATACTGTAACAGCATCCGCTCTTCTTGGAAGGCTGTCACAACATTTTGGAGTGTCTCTGTGGGAATTCGTGTCCATTCTTTCTGTAGATAATTTATGAGGTCAGGCGCTGATGTTGAATGTGAAGGCCTGGCTTGTCCTCATTGTTCCAGTTCATCCCAAAGGTGCTTGATTAGGTTGAGGTCAGGGCTCTGTGCGGACCAGTTAAGCTCTTTCACATCAAACTCATCAAATCGTGTCTTTATAGTCCTTGCTTAGTGCACTGAGGCACAGTCATGTTGGAATAGAAAAGGTTTTGCGGATTCATTGGGAATAAGGGGCCTCATTGAAACACCTGAATTCAATAATTATCAAGTTTGGCCATTGTTATAGTGTGGATGGTACTCTCTGTGGAAAAACAAAACAAAACATGTACCTCAATGAAATCAAACTAAAATATCCTGTGGCATGGACTCCACAGGACCTCTTACAAAACTTCCGGTTTGTATCTCTGGCACATAACTGCTCATAACTTATACTAAACATTTAATTAATGGCGCAAGTTTAACTTCAGGCAGATACCTAAATACTGCCAATAAATTCTGTCCAGCGGTTGATTTAAGAAACGCTCGCAGTTTGATGCATGCGCAGTGGTTGGCGACCGTACTGTATATATCTGTGTGCAACTTTTCCACCAGTATATGGCAAACTAGAAGTGGCTGAAGAGGCGGTTATGTGAATACAACACATTATTTTACATGTCAGCTTTCTAAAACCTTAACCTTATTCCTCCTCCTCCTCCTTCCCTTCCTCCTCCTCACCATCCTCCTCCTCCTCCTTCTCCTCTTCCTCCTCCTCCTCCTCCTCCTCCTCATCATCATCAAAATCTTTTGCATCATCAGGATGTTTTATCATTGAAGTAACTTGGGATAGTATTAGTCTGATAAAACTAATCAATGTCCCATTGACCCGGTGATGTGATGTGGAGAAACTCAAGACAATTACCGATCAACAGTTCATTATTTCCCAATAAACTAAAGTGTTAATCCTTTTATATGATATCATGTTGCAAACACAGTTATTTATTAAACATTTTGTAACAGCGAAATGCACATGTCTTATAAATGTTAATATTCTTAGTGTATGGTGCTGCTCATGGTAAAGCTTAAATATAATAGAATCCTAATTAAAAAAAATACTCCAAATACTCAGCAACTACTGTAGCAATGTCATCCTTGAGAACCATAACGTCACCCCTGGGTGGGGGAGTGCATTTGGTCATTATTAGAGTTGCCAGATAACTGTGTTTCAATTCACTTTAAATCATAATAAGAGGAAGCTAGATATATTCTACTGTAAAGGACATACGGTAGACGTCATAATGTAATCTGGCAACCCTGCTCACCAACTTTCATAGAGGAAGTAACAAACAGGCGTTTACAGCACTAATTCTCCCTCAGAGATAACTGAAGCATGCAATGCCTGTGTGTTTTTCTAATAACACAGAAGATCTGAAAACAGAGTCCTAGTTTGTAGAGGTTCTATAGTAGAGAGCAGTGGACTGAAGATGGAGAGCTGTCAACTGAGTGAGTAAAAAGTTACAGTCTTTGAGATGGTGGTCGTGTTTGTAGTGATAAAACAGGAAATTGTTGTTGTCTAACGTGAAGGTCGGAATGGGTGGACAAGCTTGGGTAGTTTTCGTTAATCACAGATTTTTTCACTGGTCATGACCTTTTCTTAATTGATCACACAAGTTCTGGAGACCCCATGGACCACCAGACTTAGTACATAAAGGATTATGACTTGTGTTAGGTTTATAACCTTAGAAAAAGCACAGAATCGTGAACTACTCGTTACCCTATAGCTATTGAAATGGATGACCATGAACTTCCAGGTTAGTATGTAATAAATAACTAATTATCTAATTAATTGTCAAATTGTCAGTAAATACCTAATATAAAGACAACACATAAAAAGTAATGCATAGTTGATATACAATTTTTGTTGGGAAAAATAGAGACAATTGTCGTCAATTTGTCAAAAAATCCATGAGAGTCAAAAGTAAAGATGCTTTCAGCCCTGCTACTGCTACTGACATCTAGCAGATTTCTAACAGGATATGCAAAAATGTGTGAGGCAGAAATTGAGGCAAAGGTTATTAGAGCTTACAAGTTACCAGAGGACATTTGCCTTTCACATTAAGAACATGGGAGCAACTGTTATATGTACTAATGTTCTAACTCTTTTATGGGTCATGTAAGCACTCCATAATTTCATAAACTCTATTAAAAGTCCATTTAAGGCTGTTTTTTTAGGGAAATACAAAAAATTTGTGAAAATATATTGAATCTAGTCAAAAATAATCTACGAGGGGTGTCACCCCCTGGATTTGTGATAAAAATTTATCAAGAACGAAGGTGTAAACCCAACTGACATTTACAGAAGACCTCAAGTACATATGGTGATGAGACTCTCAGCTACGGGGAAAACATTTGAATAGTGCAAAGGCCATAAGTCTGTGATTAATGATTATGATAGAGGTGGCTCAGTGCTCACTGCAGTTGAGTGGAACGCTTGATCCTTGAATAATGATGGATAACTTGCCTAAGATGACAGGTCCCATCTGTCTGAAGAAACTGTACAAAGAATCATTCACGAATGCAACTTGCATGTTGCAGGAATTCAGCTGGGAGTAATTACCATGTTGCCTGAACTGTCCTGGCCTCAGTTTTTTTGGGGGCCACTAAAGGAGTTCTTGGGAGGCCAGCATTTCAGTAGTAAAGCAAGCAGTATGTTCATGGCCCCAGTGTACTGAGCAAACTTGATGGTATACAAGCACTAGTGAAATGTTGAGAAAAGTACATTACTGTAGCAGGGGATTAACTATATAGAGAAATAAAAATAGCCCCGGACTTGAATGCACCATGTACAATTTAATATAAGATGACAGTAAACCAAATATAAAGTTAAATAATAAACTTTCTACAACTTCTAGACAGATTTCTAAAGAAACTTTTGAAAGTGTTACTTTTCTTGTTAATTTTTCTCATTGTAAGTGTTAATTTCTAAGAAAACGAAAACATATCTGCCAATACAAAAAAAAAAGACTAGACATAGAAACATGTCTGCTAATCTTACTTTTTGTAATCTTAGAACGTTTAAAAATGGCATTTATAAATTTGCAGCTTAGAAGATGACTATAAATGACTTGGCACCTTTAAAAAATCCTCATCTTGATTTTGAGGCTATTTGCCTTTCAAATTCAAAATTCAAATTCAAATTTTATTTGTCACATACACAGTCATACACAGTACGAAATGTAGTGAAATGCTTTCTAGCTTACAGTATTCTTTCTTTTTTCTTTCTCTGCGCAGCTTATTTCTGGTATATCTTCTTTTTTATTTAATTTTTTTTTAATAATAATTTTGATTATTAACATCAACAATGTTGAAGGTTTTTCCCCTGAAATAAAGCTTAATTTCTTCTTCTTCTCCTTCGTCTTCCTATTTTATTAGCCACTATTATTAGCATGGACACTCAATTTGCAAAGTCCTTTTCCGTTTGCCATAAGAGTGTACAAACATTTGCACTCGGTTTTTTATGGTATATTGGAGAAATCATGGTTGTTTTTATGGTATATTGGAGAAATCATGGTTGTATCATATGTCATGTAAAGTAACCCTCTCCTCGTAGGAAAACAAAGAACCTTCAATTGTTCTACAAGAGATATGCCAGGGCATACTGTACAGTATTTATAAAAATGCATTTACAAACCATAAGCAAATAGTTTGGTTGAATTTGGTTGTGCAGTGGCCCAGTGGGCAGCATTGCCACCCCATAGCTTGAGCAAGTGCCTTCATTCTATCACGAGCCTTGGCTATTATTTGTTGAGTCCATATTAGTTTAATTGATTTGCTATACCTTGTTGAACCGGAGACTCCAACGTAAATTGAATGATTGGGACCCATCCAGGTTGTAACACACCTCATGCACTGTGTTCCTGGGATAGTCTCCAGATCCACCACAATTCTGACCAGGACTGTTGCCATGATAGAGACAGAGGAAGGTTTACTCAAACCCAGAAACACTTGTTTTTGATGGTGGGGTGTCTCAAAGCTTAAGGTTCTGAGCTGGTGATACAGTAAGTCCCACATTTGCCAATGAACCACTTTACATTTGAGCAAGTCATGTTACCCTTAAATATTCTGCTAGAATTGTTTTGCAAGATACAAGATGTTGCTTTGAACAAAACTGGCCAGATAAAGAACTTGAAGGGATTTGAACCTGCTTTAGTAATAGTGAAATAGTGTACATCCATAATGTCTGGATCATTGGCCAGGACAATATACTACCCTATGATGTTTACTCAACATGATTATAAGCTGAGAATGTGCGTTTAATCTCAGAAAAAGAGGAACTACAACTTACTATTCCTTGCTGCTGAAGTGGTACCATCAACCCTTTATATCTTATGAAACTTTTACTCTAAAAGGTAGTACAATGCTTTTACACACAATATACATATTATTGAAAGAGGGAGCAGCAGATCAGAAGCTACAGTTATATAGTAAGATTTGATTGATAATTGTATTGGCCAGTATTCGGCTGAAGTATTTTGCTGGACATGGCTACCCTATTCCACTGACATACTTTGCTGGGTCCATTGTAGCACCCACCAGCATAATTAACAATTAATTAATAATTAACAAACCACAAATGTAAAACAAATCTGCAACTTTTAATGTAATCATAAACGTAATAAATTTCATATTGCGTTTGTGGGAAGGGCGGCACAGTGTTGCCTTGCACCTCCAGGGTCCAGCTCTGATTCTCTCCTCTGAGTAGGTTTAGTTTGCATGTTTCCACAGTCTAAAAATATACAGATTAGCCTGATTGTCTTTTCCAAATTTCCTGTAGTGTGTGAGTGTGTGTATGTGTGTGTGCCCTGAAGGACTGGCGCCCCATCCATGGTCTACAGTGCATCATGCCCTTAAGTCTCCTGGCATAAGCTCCGACCCTGTATACAAGAGAAATTGGTATAGACAACAAAGTTTGTCTGAAGTTATTACAATTTTGAAAGATAAAGATTTTCACCTTCGCAAAAATTTAAGAAATCCCTACAGATGTAATAGCTGTAATGTAAATGGTGCAGAATTTTTTATGTTTGTGGGCTGGTATTACGTTGGTGGGTGTTACAATTTCCACCAGTTCACCAGTTAAAGACCTCAAATTTAGAGGACCAACATTTTTTATAAAGAAGAATTTTAGACCACCATTCAATACCTTAGATCTCCAGTAGAGATAAAGAAAAAAGAAGCCCTGCAGAATGGAATCTCAATGCATAATCTAGGGCCCCTGTTTTGTGGTCACTGACATTACAGTGATCATGTTTTAAAATGTACAGATAGATTGGTGAAGAGATAGCAAGTTATTAAATAATGCAAATAAAAAAAAAATCCTATTTCCTATGAATAATCCTATTCATCTACAAAGTTAATGTTGATTTTGTCCACAGTTTTACATTTGTAAAAACAGTTATGGATTTTATTTTCGAAGCTGTTCATAGCCGCCTCCGTGTCTGCCCCCAGAACACCTTGACAACATTTAGCCCTAACCTAACCACTACCGTTTCCTGTTTCACATTGCGATCAGTAGCAACTCTGGCCTGCAAATAGCACAGATGCGGTATGACCATGCAGAGGATAGATGAAGTGTTTGTGAGCATGCTTCTTAAAATTTTCTCCTGAAACATGGGTTTTTGTTGAATTCCAAGTGTGCCATATATGCAAGTACATTTGCATGTCCAGGAACATAACTGGCTATATTTGAAGACAAAAACAGGGACAAAGCAGCTCAACATAAGAGCAGATTATTTTACCTTAAGTTTTAAAACATGAAATTCAAGCTGTTTTCGTCCTGAAAGTGAGAAAAACTTAGCATTTTTCAGGAAGTGTTGCAGATACTTGTGAGCTCCACCCTTTACACACATACACATGCACATACACACACCCAACCTCATGTGACTAAACATTTTAGCATGTTGAATGCAGGAAAAGAGAAACATTGTTGTAACATGTGTTGTAGATGCCTGACTGTTTACACATGCTATATGAATGTCCCTGATTTTAAGGCTGCTCATCCTTTATTATTTTTTATCTCTTCATTTTGTTTTATATATTATGTAAAATGTATTACGGAACTCTCACATGCCAAAAATGATTAGATTATGTTTCCACGTTTCTAGTTTCGAGCTAGTCCAAAATCATAATTCAGCCATACGAATTCACCATTTTCATACCTACATTTGTAAAACACTAATGAAAAGAATGGATTCGTGGTTGGTGGTTAAGTTTCTGTGGTTGCAAATGACAAAAAAAAAGAAAAAAAAAATCAAAGCATTTCCAGGGAACTACTGCTGAGGCCTTCATACAGCATTGTTTTAATATGGTATATTTTTTGTATAGCTAACTATGTAACTATAGACATGAAGTGTACCTATAGCTATATAACTTGGACGGAGGTTTATAAGGTGAATCTTGGACATAACATATTAAAAAAAAAAAAACATGTATAATTGTTGATATCATGAGGAGACAATGAGGTTTTTTTTTTAAATAGTGTTTTTAGCTAACGTTACTCACCATTTTGGAATGGGTCTCCAGTGCCAGTGCTTTATAGCAATCAGAGGTACAGCTGTAAGCTTAAATATTTTCTAAACCAAATATTTTTACTATATCTATACCTTAAATACACACATAATGCAAGTCTATGCTTTTGGTTCTGTAAATATGCTATACGTGTGACACATTTCATTACAGATACCAATGTGGATGTTTTAACCAACATGTAATTATCTCATCATTTATCACTTCGTTTATATCCGTACAGTACCATACCTTGAAAATGAAACAAGTTGGGAATTATGATTCACTACTGTGATATCACTTGTAACAAGTGATATACATTTTCTCCAATATGTTTTTATGATTACGTTTGTAGAAAGTAGGTCACTATGATGACATCAGACCTCATTTTACTTTCAGGTTCACACCTTGGATATCGCTTGTACCAGTGAGCGATTTTACCTATCGCTCTATCGAAGTATATGATGTATTTGTTTCATTGTGTGTGCATTTTAGTGTCTCCTGACTTCTTGCCAGAGGAACGGCTTGAGATTGAAAACCTCAAGATGCACAAGCAGGAACTTCTGGATGATATTCAGGTACTTTAAAATGACCTGCTTCAATATAGACCTGTTTTTTTATTTTTTTTTTTATTTTTAACATTTTAATATCTTGTGGTCTCACATTTGCTGGTGCAGTTGTTTCAAGCTCATCCAACGGAATTGTAAACTATAAGTCATAAAAGGCAAATATTTACTACTGATAATTTGGCATCTTTCATGCTTAAGATTTACAGGTTGGCATTGAGCATATGCTAATTATTTTGCTGTTAATCATGTTAGAGTACTTTATTCGGATTGAAGTAATTTTACTTCTCAAAGCTTGCTCTTTTCTAACTTGGAAAACAAAATTGTGTTTCGCATTTCAGCATAGTTTAGCTTCTATTTTGTCTGATACAATATGTTTCTTTTAGGTTTTGCTTAGGTGAAATTCGCAAGACAGGACATTAAGCGACAATGAGTCATGAAACATCAAAACAGAAAATGAACTATGTTAGCAATACGATGGAGATACAGTATGGGATTCTATATACATTATAGGTGGCACGGTGGCTAAGTGATTAGCACTGTCGCCTTGCACCTCCAGGGTTGGGGTTTGCATGTTCTTCCCATGCTTGGTGGGATCCCTCCAGGTTCTCTGGTTTTCTCCCACAGACCCAAAACAAGCAGGCTAGGCTAATTGGCGAGCTGGCAACCTTAAGTAACTGCCATAGAACCTGCCATAGTAACTGGCACAGACTGATATATTTCAAGGGTGGGGAGTAAACATTGCCTGATGTGCCAGATGAGAAGTAGACAAACCAAAAAAAAAAATGGTCTCTATTGTTTCAGTGGCAGTTTCCTATGGGGTCAGTCGTGAGCCGGATAGTCAGTTGTACCTGAACAGTTAAGGATATGGGCTCAAGGGCCAAATAGTGGCAGCTCAGCAGTGTATACTGCCTACTGCAGTGTTTGACTTCATCCAGCTGGCCAGAGCCTTAAACTTATTGCCCATAAGGTCTAAGGTTTTAAAAGGGTAAAGCAATTTAAAAATTTACAAAATTTTCTTATTGTTAGTAATGATTGAATAATACACCTACAGTATGTTGTGAAGGATTAAGATTTCCGATAAGAAATGTGCAATACTTAAAGGAATTATGGGTAATACCCGTACAATCTTTTCTTTCATGATATGCCATCCATGATGATATCCGGCACAAAATAATATACTCGAGTGTGATATTGCTTTTATACAAAAGTTCACTATTTATTATTAACAGATTATGATTTGTTTATGTATTTAGCTAGTTATTTCGCTCTGCCGACACATATCCTTTTGCGACTGGCAGAACTAACTAACCACGAGCAAACTAACTGATTAGGGGTCAGTTAGGGGTCATTAACAGTTGGGGTGAAAGTACTGTAGTTTTAAATTCTTTTTACATTTTTAAAATAAGTTTTAAATTTTAATTCTTGCAGGTAATCAAAAGGTGCAGAGAATAAACCATGTAGGTGGTGGACAGTCCTGTTAATCTTGTCATTTTCTCTTTATATTTGGTTGAATCCCGAATAGCATTTAATACATAAAACTAGTCCAGGGTGTACAATCACACTAGGTAGTGCCCTTAATTAGGAGTTAGAGAGAGATTTGGGATTTAGCCTTGTTCTAGAAGCTGGGCAACTTTGTAGCTTGCATCAGGTGTAAATAAAACAACACAGAGGCAATTCAGAACAACCAAGAAGCAATTATTAATGAAAGAAAGCGTTTTTTAAGATGACATAATGTTATCAGCTTCTTTGACTGGTTTTTATTGTGGGTTTTGGCATTCGTCTTGACCTACTTTCAGGTACTTCATACTGCGACTGACTGTTGGAATGCCTCTCATCCAATCAGAATACTTGGTCATAAATATAATTTGTGTGACTTTAATAATAAAGTCAGATATCACTAAGAAAAGAAAAACAATTAAGTCTTAATGAAGTCTTAATTAAAATTGAAGAGCTTGTGGAGATCTCTGGATTTGTCATGGATTGCGTCTATATAGAGAGCTCTTGCATTTCTCTGCCTACATTAAAAAAAGAGATGCAAAACTTGAGAAATATTTTAGAGCGTGAAGCGAGCTCTTTCGGAACTTGAAAGGAGAAATTTGTGATTGTGTGCATCTTTTTTTTTTTCTAGAGAACAGCAGAATATGTCAATGTCATTTTGGTCAAACACAGGAGACATGAATAATACTATATATTTTTGGGAGCTGTTTTCTGGTTTTCTTTTCCTCTGGGGATGTGTTCTTTACAACTGCAAATGCACATGCTACTTTAATTTAATTTAATTTAATATAAAGGTTCACATGGCATCTGGTTGAAACTAGAGGTGTGCATCAAGGTTGCCAACACTTACATCATGCAGGTTAGCTGGGTTTTTGCCTGGTCAGTTAAAAGTAGGCTACTAGACTGTTCATATTTTAGGAAACATTTTTGAAATTCTTAAGAAAAATATTGCAACCAAACAAAAACAACAACAGCGAATAATTTTTTTTGAAGATCGCTACATCATGATTGTCATCAGTAAAACGCAGCCTTGCTATGCCTTTAAAAGAAGAAAAACGATAAAGATTTAAAATTGAATAAAAATGTAAAGAGAACAGTGTTTTTTCATGTTTTAAATTAGAAACAAAACCCTTACTCTGACTTATTCTTTTTTATTCAACATGTCAGTTTCTTAAGATCCTTTTTTTTTTAACTAATTTTTTTTACCTGTTAGTCATTCTCTCTGTTGCCACAATAAAAAAAAGGATCTTTGTAAAACAGGGCTGTTTTCATGCTGCATCTTGTGTGTGTGTGAGTGAGTGTGTGAGAGCCGGTGAGTCAAACTGTGCTGAAATGCTTTTTGCAGAAGCTGAAGTGGGAGATTGAGAACGTAATGGCCGATATTCAGGACTTCGAGTCTGCAGAAGAGAAGTGAGTGAGAGTGAACATTCAGCCTTCTCTTCTGACATTTAGGTTTAACACACACAATGTGTCTTACATCACATAATGTCATAAATATGAATATTTGGTTTATTACGTTATGCTTTTCTCACTCATCGGTTTTTGATGTGGCTGTAAATATTTCGAAACTGCCTCATTTTTCTTTTCCTTTTTTTTATGACAGCAAAGTGCTCAATAGAGGGAAACAGATTTCCAGCGGCAAGAAGAAATTCAACATGGACCCGAAAAAGGTACATTTATATCACTGTTGACCTTTAGCAAATATAATTGAATAGCAGAATGGTTCAGTGACCTTGAAGTACAGGTTAAAGCTAGTGTTTCTGTATCTCCACTGGGGGTTGCAGGAAAACAGAGAAATGTTCAGCTTTGACCAGATGACAATTCGATGATGACGATATGGACTTGCTGTCCTGTTTAATCTTGAACCAAAAAGGTCATTCACAAAGGCTTTAAGTAAAACCATTTTTCCTTCCATGTAGATTGTTTTAACCTGTGTGACTCAAAGAGGTTTCAAGTTTGGCCTCAGGTTAGTGTGTGGTCGTGCAGCATCTGGCCTCCATATTTGAAACATGTTGCCATGGAAAAACACTGTCGTTGGTATTTAAAAACTGATTTGCAGTCATACAGCAGAGGTACAATAGTAGACTGATAGCTGAAAGGCAGCATCTGAAACAATACAAAAGCCCAGAAACGGAAGAGCCACCTCTTATGGTATTTTCTTTTTTTTTTTTTTTAATGGCGCTGTGGTTTTTCATTTTGAAACAAGTGCGGTTTTTAAAGGGTGACTTTCGCAGCAAGGCGAAGTCTGGCAAGCAGAAACAAACAAAACCTTTTCGTGTTATGATTCAACAGGCTGAAAAAATTTTCGTTCAAATTGAAGCTATAGCATGCACTGCTATTTATGATCCTTATTTAACAATTTTGAAATGTACATATAGTTCTAAATTCTGTGTAGTAGTATAGTTCTATTGTATAGTGGAATGCATACATATGCATTTTTTTCCAGAGATTAGTCAAAGTTGGAAGGGACTGATTAGTATTTACATATTACGTATCATCTGACTTGATCAAATACATAATGCAGAAGTGCTTATTGTAATGTGATTTTTCTAATGAGGTTTAGCATGATTCAAGAACAGCAGGATTGTTGCTGCTATTTTATACTTTATATTTCCCAAGCGTGATCATTTGATACTGAATCACTAAACTAAACATACAGTAAGCTGAACCTACAGAAAACTAAACATGAAAATCATTGTAGTGTGGGCGTGCAGTTCCTTCTGAAACTTTAAATGTGATGATAATAAACAACAGAATAATTAAATGGTTGATTTAGTATAACCTGTGTGCTCAAAGGAAGAAAGAAATCCCTGTGGACTTTGAAAAACGGCAGAAATGGTTGAAAGCAGAGATGGGCCTCAGACTTTACAGCTTGGGACCCCGACTGGAATGGACTCTACAGTACAGCTTGGATTTCTGGACTTGATATAGTATGGACAGCTTGGACCTCAAGACTCAAGCCATTAGACTCAAGCTTGGGAATCTAAACTAAATTAGGCCAATAGGGACTCAGACATGACTCTCTGGTCTCAGCACAAACTCTATGGCTCGAGAGCCTGGTCTCATTTCAGACTTTATGGTTTTGGCCTTTAGATTCAACTGAAACGCTATTTCCTGAGACTCTGGACTCTACTTCTTGGAATTCTGGACTTGACTCAGACTTTTACTCTACAGCTTGCGACTCTAGACTCAAAATGGCTCCACCAGTTAGAGCTCTTGGCTTGCCCCAGACTTGAGACTCTGGTCATAATCAATATCTAGTTATTTCGATTTATATTCTGATAAATTCAAGTGGCATCCAGTACAACCAGGCAGCCAAAAATGCTTAGAACTGATCAGAAACAAGTGCAAGGTAGTTGTAAACAGGGTAACACAGAAGAAGACACATTGCACAGATGTTACAACATCATCATGGTTAAACAAGGTACTCATGTGTCTACTATTGCAGGGAGTCAATTATCTTGTGGAAAATAACCTGCTGGAATGGAAGGCCCAGAGTATTGCAGAGTTCCTCTATAAAGAGGAAGGTCTCAATAAGACTGCTATAGGAGACTTCCTAGGAGAAAGGTAATGCATCAACTTTTTATTAAATATAATAATCAGTAGCAAGGTACACGTCTTATGTTTTGATAATGTGTAGAACCTGCATCTACATTTTTTTTCAAACCCTAAATAGATACTGTGATTCTGACAATTGCTGAACATCAGTCTTGAGTGTGAAATAAAATATACAAAGATGTGCATTTTTTTTCAAAAACAATTTGTCAAGTCATATTTATGCCTGTTTTAGTTTTGCTATCAAGCTAGAAGTTGAAATTGCCCAAAATCTTTGTAAATACTGCACTTACCCTCTTCATAAACTATATTCACATGTAATTTACACAATTGTTTTTTAAAAATAAATTTATATCAAATCTCAAAACAGAACAATAATACAATCTTACTTTTATTACTTATTAGCTGCATCATAGTGCCTTTTGTATAATAGTTTCATTTTCGATATGTACAATATAGGTCACATGATGCAAACCTGACCCAATCTGTTTATTCTCCACAGAGAGGAGATGCACCTTCAGATCCTGAAAGCTTTTGTGGAACTTCATGAGTTTTCGGACCTTAACCTTGTCCAGGCACTGAGGTGAGGATCACATTTTTAATCATTTAAACATGTTGTTTAAATAAGTTTCATAATGAAAAAGAATGTTAGCTTTGGCAAATTGTTGTGGTTATCAGAAAAGAATATGACCGGGATGTTATTATAGAAAAATATTCAGCCAGGTGAGGGTGTGATGTAGCAGAGTTACCGTTAACACAGAAACAGATCCGTTTCCAGCACGTTAACAGCACATCCCGAAGTTGTTCCTTTCTTTTACGGCTTAGCAATGTGCCAATATTTTACTAATAAATTATTGACAATGGTCACATACTGATATACTGCGGTGTAAATGTAAATACTTATATAAAATGGTTCTGTATTTCAGGCAGTTCCTGTGGAGTTTCCGGCTTCCTGGCGAGGCACAAAAAATTGACCGCATGATGGAGGCCTTTGCCACTCGCTATTGTGAATGTAATCCAGATGTCTTTCAGTCCACTGGTGAGTAAAAGAAACCAAAAAAAAAAAATTCAAGGCAATATAAGTGACATTACAAGCTTCCAACTATTCAATCAAGTGTTTTGTTCTAGCCTTTGTATATCTGAAAGTTGAGTCATGTCAACTGGACAGAAGTCCAACTGATAGGACCCAACTTCCAGATAACCTCAATTGGATGACTGAGAATATAGGCTTTGTATAGCAAATTGATGTATAACCTATTATGTTTATGTAATCTATTCTCAGACACCTGCTATATCCTCTCATTCGCCATCATCATGCTGAACACCAGCCTCCACAACCCTAACGTGAAAGACAAGACCACACTGGAGCGCTTCATCAGTATGAACCGAGGCATCAACAATGGCGAAGATCTACCCAGTGAACTTCTCACGGTCAGACTCAGCGTCATTCCGGCCTGACAAGGCCACATTCGGCATACATCTCAAAGAAATAAGGAAATGAAAACAGTTAAAAGAGGAAACAGTGTGGGTGACAAATAACAATAGATACAGCGCTGCTTATCAAAAATACTGCTTAACGAACTAAATCCTGAACTTGGATTGCTGTCTGTGAGGAGTTTCACATGTTCTTCTTTATGTCTGCAAGGGTTTTCTTACACCAGGCTGCCACATGTCACTCATACTGACAAAATACTGTACAATATTAGCCTTCGTTTTAACACCAGCCATCTTTTTAAACAGCATTTAATCTTGATATTTTCGCACTTCTCACTGGGCCTTCAGGTTAACTATCAGAAGGAATCTTTGGCGTCAGGGAGTTTCTCCATAGGCTCAAACGTTCCTCTTTCTGTTACCTCTCACCATAGAAACTGTATGACAGCATACGGAACGAGCCATTTAAAATCCCGGAGGATGATGGGAACGATCTGACACACACTTTCTTCAACCCTGACCGGGAAGGATGGCTTCTCAAATTGGGTGATTACATTTGGATTTCGTTTTACTTGCTATAGTTTTGTACAGGTAAAATAATGAATTATTTGTTATGATCATGTATTATGATCATATTATGCTTTGGTATAAAAGGAAATAACACTTACTGTAGCTGTTAAGTATACATTACAGTATAGTTGTGATTAACAGACTGTGATGTATGGCTATGCAGGAGGTAGAGTGAAGACATGGAAGAGGAGATGGTTTATCTTGACTGATAACTGCCTCTACTACTTCGAATACACCGCTGTGAGTAAATATTCATATGAATCATGTCTGGTAACCTCATGATCATCTTAATGTTCATTAAATCTAGAAAATGTTTGGGTTGTAGGACAAAGAACCGAGGGGGATCATTCCTTTAGAAAACCTCTGTGTCAGAGAAGTCATCTATTCCCGCAAACCGGTAAGCTAACAAGCAGTCTGTAAGTACAGATACTATATGATTCAGACCTATTTGCAATCAATCAGTTGTCCTTTTGGACTTTCATGCCTGAAGATTGTATGCTTGGGAATCTAGTTATGCTTCTGCTTTGTGGAGGAACCTTAGTTATTGCATGACTGTGTTTCATCTGCTTGTGTGTGTCTCTGTGTGTCTCTGGGGAAAGTACATCATTTACGGTTACTCTTTTGAGATCTGTGACCGATTGTGTGAGTTTTGTACGCAAGTCTTCTGTGATTGCACCACAGGAAAAAAACAAAAAAAACAAACACTCACAAACTGTAACATTACAGTCTGAACCTGATTGATGTGGGCCAAAGTGACCTTATAGTATACTGTAGGTGTTGAATAAAGTATGAGCGGAATGTGATGTTGTAGGAAAACGATGAACAACTACAGGTTGTAGGTTGCGTGGTGTAGTCTGTGGTCAAGACGAGTTACAGCTACTCTCCATGACATGGACCAGGTTCACCTAAATTGGACATTTGAATATTATAATTCAGATTCATTTTCTGGCTGACAGAAATGGAACCTGGTGTTGTCTTCAGTTATTGTAGTCTATCAGCCTCATGGCTTGGCGTGTTGTTGGCATTGAGATGCTTTGGTATGTACTATATATTTTGCGACCAAAAATACTAAGACAGTATATGCCATGTATTATAGTTGTCCACATGCACAAAACAGGTGATTTCACTAATTAGTTCTCAGGTATCTGTTTGAAGAGTAAGCTGGTTTAGTTAATGGAAGAAGCAATAATTGTCTTTTACTCTCTGAAGTCCACCTACGCATAAAAATGTCTAAATCAAGGGAATTCCCAAGTGAATGGCGAAACATTTGTGGTGAATTTTTGTACATCTTCAGGAAGCAATAAGGCAGCTATAGATTATGAAAGTGACACCAGAGTACTGCAGACATCTTGTGGACTCTAAGCCCAGCCAGATCCGACAGGTTCTGAAGAATAAATTACTTAATATTAACACTGTATAAAATAACAAATTGTCCTTACTATCTTGATTGTCCTTACTAAATCTTTTTGAGAATGTCATTGAATTTCACTTTTGTCTCAATGCTTTTGGCCCCCACTGTAAACAAGCATCAGCAAGGCATGACCTACATTATTATATACCTGTGGAACTGCAGCTCAGTTGGGGGTGGTTTTTGTTCTGTACTAATCTCTCGAAATTCTAGAGACTGTTGTGTGTTAAGCTCCCAATACAACTACTCAAACCAGCGCACATTGTCTAAAAGTCTCAACCTGCATTTGCATGACTCTACTGTATATATTGAGTTTCTTTTTAAATAATTACACAGTTGAGTGCATTTGTACGTATTTATTTTCATTTAGTAAAAACTTAGTAACTGTCTAACCATGTATATGTACTGTATGTGCGTGCATTTGCAGTACTGTCTGGAGTTGTATAACCCTAACAGTAAAGGACAGAAAATTAAAGCATGCAAGACAGATACAGACGGCCGGGTGGTGGAGGGGAAACATCAGAGCTACATGATCTGTGCTTCTACAGCCGAGGAGAGAGATGACTGGATTGAAGCTATCAGGTAGCATACCACCTCGATTCACAGTTTTATAGCACTGCAATTTTTACAATGTGCTAAGTTTATACTATTTCCCAGAAAAAAAAAAAAAAGCTTTAAATCTATTTATGGCTGCAGAAGTTGATACTGGTTATGAGGTGTGATACATTTCGTAGAATATCTTTGAATGCTTGATTTGTTGGTGATTATAATGTACTTTAAAATATATGTAGCATTCTTTTGGTAACTTACAATACCATCGCACCTGAGGAAGATATTGATATCCTTTTATCTTTTACTTTTACCTAACTATGTACAGTAAATGCTACGTAGCTAGCTTACTAGCTTTGTTTACCTACTAGTTTATCCTTAGCATGTAGTTGCCTAAAAGATATTTAGAAACTTTCAAAAGTTTGAAACAAAAAAAAAAAAGGTATCAGTCATCAAATGTTAACACAAAAGCTAATATATTCCTTCATTGACACTTTTTGGTCAAGAAATGGCACCTTCAGGAAGCCTTCATTTAAATGTAGCATCATAACATAGTGATTGCTAAGGAGTTTTTTGCTGAATGTAAGAAATATACCAACAAATCTAAGGAGAATGTTGATGCTTTTAGCTAGCTGCCATGTGTTGCTAGTCTTGATTATTAGCTTGCAATAAAAGTTACAGAAAGTAGAGAAAACCTTGTGAAAGAAAATAAATATAATTATTCTGTGCACAATCTGTATGAAAATTTTGCTTGTTAAACTTGTATGATCATTTTATAGCAATTTATCAAAAAGTCTGAGGAAAATATTGATATTCCTAAAGCTATTAGCTAGCTGCCATGCCCTGCTAGCCTTGGGAATTAACTAGCTTATTCTGACTATAAGTACAGAACAACTTGCAACAACCTATACATATAATTTGTGTATTTTTGGACAAATATATTAGAGTTCATAAGTCTGAGCTTTAAAAAATGAATAAATTATTAAAGTTTTATTTTATCAGCTATCAAAAGCAAATTCAAAAAAGTCACTAATCGGTTGATGCCACAGTGCGTGTTCAGGAAATGGGCATGGCCACAGAATTTGCTCAATTTAAATGATTCTCTCTAGTGGTTTGTATGACCTCAGTATGTGTGACAGTGCTGACATTTCCCAGTAGACTTACGAATGTATGGTGTCATTATAGTCGTATGTAGTCCTTGGTAGCATAACATGTCATAGCATGTCGCCTATCTAAAAACGTAACAGTAGAGAAACTCTAAGTCTTATCCGGTATGTTCTTGCTGAAGTTTTCTGTTGTTTCAACCGACACATTTTATGTCAAACCGTCATATCCTGTGTCACCACACCCTGCCTGGCCCTGAGTTGGGTGGCAACATTTTTCCAGCACAACTGAGGAAAATATTGATGCTTCTTATGTTTTAACTTAGCTACATGCTAGGTAAAGCTCTCTTCAATTGAAATGGTTTGCGTTTGTCACACAATGTTGAGGTTTCTCAATATGTCTATACAATTTTATGTATGTTGGAAATCTTTCAGTAATTTCCCAGCACATCCTCTGTGGGAAAAAAAATTACTGTTGTTGATATTTTTATCTAGGTACATGGGTAGCTTCCTATATTGCTAGCTTTGGTTGAATAGTTAATTAAAGTTTAAATACTATACACTTATTATTGTGTTTATACCTGGGTACAGTATTCAGTAGAACTCAAGCACTATTTTATTAGTTATCACTACCTCAGAGATATAGATATAGGGATCCCTGAGAAGTAGAATTATTAGCCTTTTAGCTTTAGCCTAAAACTACAGTACAGTTAGCTTAAGCTGATGTGTTAAAAAATTTTTTGTCAGTTTGTTGGCTTTAACAAGTGAAGTACTGACACACTGAGCTGAATATTTCCTGTTGCTAACCCACAGAGCGAGCATCACAAAGGATCCATTTTATGACCTGGTCTCAGTGAGAAAGAAAAAAGTCATCCAGCAAACGGCACAGGAATGACAACAGTAGAGCAGCATGGGATATGGCGTGAAAGCGGATGGACACTGCAGTCTGCACGGAGCAGCAACAGAATGACTAAAAGTTTACTTATTGCTCACGTCGCTGTGTATAGCCAAATAGGAAATGAAGGGAAGCAGTCCTTTTTTTCTACTGTTTCTGTGGAACAAACACAACAAGTCTTTTTTTTTTTAAGACTTTCATTCTGTGTCTGTTTGAAATAGCCTAAAGAGTTAATTAAAGCGTCTTGGGAAAACAGTATTATTAATGCGCTTGGTCTACTCGACCTGAATGGCGTCTTAGAAATGTTTGAAACAATAGCCATAGTGAACATTTTGAAGTCAGTGTTTTTGTTTGGAATCAAACATCAGTATGGAGGCTCACATGAGCTTGTGCGTCTGTCTGTGCGGAGTTTCACATCTTCTACCTGTGTCAGTATGGTTTTCCTCTGGGTTCTCCAGTTTCCTCCCACTTCCCCCAAAAAATGCCAGTCATTGACTGGTGACTCTAAATCGACCCATGGTGTGAACCAGTTATCTGTGGTGTGTTGCCACCTCATGCAAAGTTATGACAGATTCACAAGGATTCACCACGACTGACCAAAATGAAACGTTTACTGATGAGGAATTAACGAAGGTCAATGAACTCAATGGCAGACTACTACAAGAAAGCTTATACAGTGGCAAAACACATAAACAAACCGAAACACTCAACAGCAAATTCAAAAACGCAAATGTGAGAACACAAAATCATTAACTTAAAACAGAAACTGTAAGTGCTTATTGAACATCACTTCCTTGTTTCTGATTGGTTACTGATATTGAGCATGAGGTGTTCAATGAGGACCCACTCTTTCTGTTCTGGGTTAAAGCTGTTTGGTTTTTATGTTTGCTGTTGTGCGTGCATGGTTTTACTTTTGCTCTTGTGTTTTTTATTTTGTTGTTGTGCTTTTTGCTTTTGAGTTTTTAATTTGTGTGTTTTTATTTCTGGGAAATGAAGCCTTCTCAGTGAACCTGTAAGTGTACAAAGGTAATCTGATTATTTGTTAAAAACTCTAGCACTTTACACTGGCTCATTTACTGTAGTGGCTCCATTTTTGCAAATTGCCTCACTTGTTGTGGCTTAAAAACTTAAATTCCTAACAAATCAGTGTAAATATGCATGATGTCATCGATTTTATTCACACTTGAAATAGGCTTTAGGGTTTAGTTAAGATAAGGTGTGCCACAATGGCTTAGTGGTTAGCCTGTCGCCTTGCATCTCCAGGGTCGAGGGTTTGCTTCCTGCTTTGGGTTTGTGTTCCTCCAGGTCCAAAGACATGCAGATTAGGCTAATTGGTGTTCCCAAACTGCTTGTCGTGTGTGAATGAGCATGTGAGTGTGCCCTGCGATAGACACCAGGTTCCCTCGACCCTGTATACAGGATAAAGTGGTATAGACGATAAGTGAGTGAGAAATACTCTTTATTTTCAAGAGGACAACTTATTAGTAAAAAAATATGTTAAGTGAATTCTTATCAATAGATCACATAACTAATGGAAAGTATTAGCGAAAATAGCGAATTGTCCACATATGGGACATTGACTAGTTTGCATTGCAGATAAGACATTGACTATTGAATAATCTGTCATCTCAGTGTAGCTATGTCTGCATACAGTAAGTCACTTATTGATTCTTTTTTACCTCTAAAGCAACAGTAACACCCAACAACCTCCTTTATTTCACATTTATGTATGTATAAATGTATAAATTCATATTTTTCTTTGTTTTTACTGCAACTAATTATCCAACCTAGAAACCAAGCTAACTTAGCTATTTAGTTAATAGCCTAGTCCTAGTTTGAGCATTATGATTTATTTTTAAAAATAAAAATGTAAAATTTATGAAAGCTGCCTTATAGTATTATGTACTTGCCTAAACTTGTAGTGTGCAGGGTCTAAAAATGATATAATGCGGTGTTTATTCTTTGTTGTATAAATAGATGATATATTTATTCGTTTACACCATATGCATTGCGTGTGTGTGTGTGTGTGTGTGTGTGTGTGTGTGTATATATATTACACATGAATAAAAATCTGCTTATTTATCAGTAAACAAAATATATGGTAAATAAATGTAAACAGGCCTGATTTGCCTAATATGTATATTTTCTATTTTACTGTACAGTATTTGTGAATATGAGATCAGAGTATTATAGAGAATCACATGATAATTATTAATAAAAAAAAGTCTTTGTTTTATTTAATTGCATTTGTGTCAGTTTCTGCTCTTTAAAGCTTTTCTTAAAATGCAGTGAAGTCAAGGTGAAAACATGTCTCTTTGCTTTACAGCATGACTTAATCAGACACTTGTGTGTTGCGGAAAGAGGAAGTGTCACCTGAGTTCCTTCTCTCTCTCTCTCTCTCTCTCTCTCTCTTTATCTCCTTCTCTCTCTCTCTCCCCCCTCTCTCATTCTTGTTCTGTCTGTCTGTCTGTCTGTCCTTCTCTTTTTCTTATATTTGTTTATAATGGTGCTCAATAAGAAGTGTGTCATATAACTCAGTGCATGCAGACCCACTTCCTACACCCACCCACCTACACCCACCCACCTACACACACCAACACACACACACACACACACACACACACACACACATCAAGCTTGTTCTCATGCAAGTTTTATTTTTAACCATGCTACACTTCTCTGTAGCCACAACCAATTGGTTTTTGTTTTAGCATTTCTGTAAGGAGTCTGCTTTAGTACCAGAGCAAACATAGTACCTCATAGTGCATGAACATTATAAAACATTTGCCCCAACAGACCTTTCGTCTTATAGAAAAGTATCATTTGTCCTTCGGAAATGTCCTGCATTTCAGTCTGAAATGTTGCAGTTTCAATAAAAGCAAAAATGATGTACACTTTGAGAATGACACAAATATTTATTTTTTATGAAGTCTGCTGCCTCAGTTTTTAAGATGGCAAGTCCAGAATGTTATGAGAAGTGATCATTTACATTTACATTTAGGCATTTGGCAGACGCTCTTATCCAGAGCGACTTACAAAAAGTGATCAGATGAAGTCCCTCTTTGCCAATGAACTTAATCCCCTGAAAAAGGAAAAAAACAGCAACACAAAAGTACCAGATAATATCATGTCATCACATGTTATTTTAATATAGGTGAGAGTGTTGACAAGGACAAGGCTGGTGATCACTCTGTAATACTGATTAACTGAATAACCGACTGGAAACTTTAAAAGGAGGGTGGTGCTTGAAATCATTGTTCTTCCTCTGTTTAACCATGGTTACCTGGACAGATTGATATTCTACATTTTCTGATTGTTTTTTGGCATTCGTAAAAAAAAAGCTTGTCCGGAGAAGAAAAGGTGAGCGCTACCAACATTCTGAGACAATTCATGTCTAGGGTTGAAATTATACCTCAGTCTACCATAGTAATATTTGACATTACAGTATATTACATTACAGTATATTATATTACACTACATTATATTACAGGTCAGTATGGTGGCTTATTGATCCAGTGTCTCGAGCTTGTGTTTCTCTGTCTGTGCGGAGTTTCACATCTTCTCCCTGTGGCAGCATGGCTTTCCTCTGGGTTCTCCAGTTTCCTCCCACTTCCCAAAACACAGGCTATTCAGTGACTTGTGACTGTAAATCAACCCACAGTGTGGACCAGTTATCTGTGGGGCATTCCCACCTTGTGAAGGTTATTGCAGGATTGGTTTTAAATTCATTATTACTCTGACACGAATGCATCAGTTACAGATGATAATTTAATGAAGACCAGTGAATTCAATGGTTAAGATGAACTAAGTCGGACTATTTCATGGTACGGTTTCATGGTGGCACTGTACAAAACATATAGACAAGTTACTTTTGTTGCGTTGTTGCATTTGCTGCTGCGTTTATGTTTGCTGTTGTGTTTTACTTTTGATGATGTTCTGTTTATGTGCTTTGTATTTCAGGGCCGCCGTAAGGCTGTGAGGTCAAACCCCAGATTGTTTGCTGTTCTGTGTTTTACTTTTGATATTGCATCTTTTGCTGGTGTGTTTTTCTATTTTGCTTTAGCTGATGTACTTTTTGATTTGTTTGTGTTTTGCACTTTACAGTAGTTCCCATTGCTCTGGTTTGATTTTACAACCTTACAGCGGCTCTGTTTGCTGTTGTTCTTGTTTTTTTGGGGTTTTTTTGCTTGCGTTTTTTTTTTTTTTTTTTGCCTTTTCTGTTCTGTTTTTGAATTTGCTTTTGTGTTTTCACTTTTACTATCACGTTTTTGCTTTAATTATTGCGTGTTCGTGTTTGTTATTTTTGTTGTTAGTGGGCTTTAAGTTTAGAATCTTATAGTCACAGTACCTGTATTTGCTGCATGCATTTTAGCTTTTATTGTTGTGTTTTCGTATTTGATGTTTTCAATTTGTTTGTGTTTTGCACTTCGGGTCCACTGAAAAGTTGAGTTCACACCCCAGCACTGTCAAACTGTCAGGCCTGTAACTGCTCAGCTGAAAAATTGAAAAGTAGTTCTGGTTAAAGGTTTCTGTCAAATGCTGACAATAAATGAACTCCTTAAACCATTACATAATGTGATATTCTACGTAGAATGATTATGCATTTGGTTTGGAGGCCAGCTTGGCATTATTTGGCTTTTTGTCTCCCGGGCCCTGGACATGGTTGGTTGTCGTGTACTGGGTGTTCCGGTGTCTTTCTATCATAGCCAATGATTTGTGCTGCATTGGCTTTTCTGTGGGATTGGACCGAATAGGCCAACCTTTGGTCCCTACAGGCAAGGGTGACCCTTCAGTGCCCATAATCCTGTCACCAGTTAACTAGTATATAATTGATAATCAATATTATTGTGTTAATGCTGTGGCTGATCAGTGTACAGTATGTATCTGTTTAGTCGTGCAAATATTCATATATGTATCTGACAGGTCCTTGACCTCATCTGCATCACATAAGATGATAATTGGACTCAAATCCAGATATTGTCTAACATATTTACTTGTTTTAATTCTCTAACATTAAGAAACAGAAATTAATAGGCTAATAAGACTAAATGAATAAACCCTGGATAAACATCTGGATTTCCAGAAAGAGTGTTCAAAGAGATCTTTAGACTCATGGTGAACTATATGTCAAGAGGAAGTGATATACAGGATATTCTTTAATATACTATATACATTAAATGTTTAGGGGATCATTTCTGAGGGCACCTCAGTTCTTTTATTTTGAAAAAATGACACGAAATGAGAATGCCCAAAAATGTTAGGATGGGCTATTTTTAAAAACTTGTTCCTTTTTTTTTCATTGACATAATTTCTTTAGCTGGGTTTCAGGTTCCTGTTTCACAAACCATTTATATGCTTGCAAGTGCTCACTCTGCTGTTTATATGATGCACTGCAAGATTATTAATGTTTGAACATTATTGTTAGCGTACAGTATCTAGATGTAAACATTGAGATAAGAGTATGTGATTTATTTATTTATTTATTTGAATAGATTTCTTTGTGAAATCTAGGTTTATCCCCGGGAATTTCCATTGGTTAGAAGATTGTGGAAAGAATAAAAGTTACTTATATACTTTCCCCTAATTAAATAATTTGAATAATTGCCCCTTTAAAAAGTGCCACCTTGTTCCCTCATATTAAACACTTAGAGTAAATAAGACTTCAAGTAAATTTTAAGAATGCCCTTAATGTCCTCATGCCATTAGCATGCTTGTTAGTTTTTGCCATTTTGTGTAATTCCTAATTCTACTGTATGCTTACTATAATCATGAAATCAGCCTTTACAAACATCTGTACATCTTTAGGACTCATTAAAGACCACTTTCTTCTAACTAATAATGTTAAATCAGTAATTAATAGCAACCACCCAGCCTTCATGATCATGTGTCTTGTGGTTTAGCAAGGGTGCTATTTTACCACACATGGCCCTGTTTCCTGTTTCCTGTGTTTCTTTGCTTCCTGTTAAAGAATTTGTGCAAAAAGCATCCTTTACACTTCCCTGAATGGCCATTCCCTTCTGCGGTCAGAAATGAAGCAATACACCCTGGACACACACACACACACACACACACACCAGTAAACTCGACTCATCAGGAGGAAGTAGAACACTCTTACTCATGTTCGGTATCGATGTCATATATTTTTAACACACCCGCGCGCGCGCGCACACACACACACACACACACACACAGACACACATATCTGTATATAGAGGTGGCCAAAAGAATTAAGACAATGCCTTGACATATGCCTAGTTTTATGGTTCTCCCTGTTCACAAAACAGGTGAAATTAGTTCTTGTCTATCTGGTTGAAGAAATGTGCCAATTACAATCAGGTGGTTTAGTTCAGGACTTTTACTTTCTGAAGACAGGGTGTCGCAAAAATGTGTAAAGCTAGGGAATTCCTAAGTGAATTGTGAATTTCTGTGGTAAAATTCTGTGCATGATCTTCAGGAAGTAATCAAGCAGGCATAGACTGAGTGACACCAGAGCACTTCAGAGGTCTTTTTGACTCTGTCCAGCCGGCTTGAGCAGGTTTTAAAGAATAAATTGCTTTATCCTGAATATTCATCTTTGTATGACAAAATATTCGTATTATCTTGATTGTCATTATTTAAACTAACTAACTAACTAACTAACTAACTAACAAAAAAAAACAGATAATGTCATTTATTTCATTTTGTCTCAATACTTTTGATCACCACGCACAGACACAAAGTAACCACTAGATAGCAGTACAGTTTTGTATCACTTTCACAGCATTGCACCAAAGCCTTAAAATCTGTTTTAGACATTTAATAAAATAATGTTTCTACAGTAGATTCCATGAAATATGTTCACAAAACAAATGTAAATCTGTACATTTAGTCCAACACTGCAGTTAAAGGCCTACTGTCTCTGAGACTGTACATGTTTAGAAGAGGAGTCTAGGAGAACATTTTGTTTAAAAAAAAAAAAAAAAAAAAAAAACTTTTATCACATTTTTGTATTACAAGTTGTAGATAAGAACAGAATGAATCAGCAAAAAAAAAAAAAAACATAACAACAAATGGCATAATCCTTATCTTGGTCCGAATGCTGTCACTTTATGCTAATCTAGCTAACCATGAACGGAATCTATTTAGCCTTTCTTCTTTGTTGTAAACAAATAGCTTTAATTGGATTAAAGCATTAGCACCACCAATGGTCATAAGTAAAAATGCATAGAACAGCTGGGGCTAATTTCCTTCCAGCCCGGACCATACTGTAGATTTACCAGTGTTTCCCACACATACAGTAGAGTATACATGAACTGCCCAAGTATATTGACAGCCAGCTAAATATATTTGAGCAGCCTTTTTAAAAATCTGACGGCAAGAATGATGCCATTGGCAATCAATTAACTAGGATAAGACAGACCCATATCATGCTATCAGAATAAACAGGTACAGGAGCGATAGCATGATAGCAAAACAAAGAGACAGCGTGATTGCTAGCAACCTGGTATTAGTAAAAGAAATAATAATAAAAAATAAAACAGCCTGCTGGGGTGTGTTGACGGGGGAGATTTCAGACATCAAACTATACAATTTGGTTTTGGATACATTATGTAGAACTACATTATGATGTGTAAATCATATTGCTCATATAAATCCTTTTTTCTCAGTTAGGTGTGTACATTTGGTTAAAATGTAGGTTATCATATTGCCTAGGTTGTGCTAAAAAAGGATACGTCACTGTATATGGTACAATCCTGACCCCATTTATTTATTAAAACATTGTTATGCAAAAAAAAAAAAAAAACATAGTTTTTAAAGGGTACGCTCTCTGACAAACAGTGCCACCTTGATACAATAAAGAGTGTTTAGTTAGTAATGGTTTTACTTTATCTTACTCTACACATACAGGTAGATGGAGCGAATGGTTAGTAGGTTCCATCTCTGAAATGTGAAATGAATAGAAATATCAAATAACTAAAAAATATTGTGTTGTGTTGAAGGTCGTATATACTTGTTGTATGTAGTAAAATACTAGTAGCAGTAGTAAAAAAATGGTTCTGACAAGTAATGCCAGCCCGCACCACTGACTACAACAGCGAGTATATTATACACCTGTAAGTGACTGTACTTGGTAAAGGTTAACAAATGCTTTAACTAAGAACAAGGAACAAAATTAGTTTGTCTGTTTATTTAACTTGGCAAACATGGTAGCATTAGGTCAGTGAGGTAGCTCACCCCTCCCCAGTGGTCTGATGTCGGCGAGCCCGTAGTGGTCCTACATGGGGTTTGGGCAGAACCGTGTCAGGGCAATGTGGGATTTCATGGGTTAGCCCAAGCCCACACTGTCCACAGTGTGCGAGTAAAACAGTTTGACAGTAGACATGTTCACACTGACAGCATGATCATAAAACAGAAGCACTTGACTTGACACTCATTTAAAAACAAAAGAGCAAAAGTGTAAGCGTACTCTGGGCTTGCATCATGTTTCTTAGCATTAGCATGTGCTCACCTTTATACTGATTTATAACTTGTATAATAGGGCAGAGGTAGCTGAAAAGGCGTATGTGCAAATTGGGAAAAAATTTATGCAAAAAATGTTTGCAATCACAATTAACTAATGTTGCTATTTTGTATTTCAAAAAGTAGGTTCCTGTGTGTAATACTAATAGCTTTTGCCCATGAGATGCTCTATGATAAAACTATCAACCATAATATAATACAAATTTCTTAATAGAACAATGCCCAGTTACTATTGAGTGATCTGATTATTTCTAGCTTTGGGAGATCACACTGTAGTTAAACACCATGTTATGTCAGCAACCATTTTGGATAGTTAGCACAACTTAGTGTCATTGTGCTAGCAGAGGTTGTGTTGATACTGTAATATCTAAAAAAAAAAAGAAAATTACATGTATTTAACCTAGAAATGAAATTTTGGAAACAAACAAACAAAGAAACAAACATAAAAACCCAACATTTTGACGGAGTAAAGGGAAACTTGAATTTTTCCAAGTGTGATCCCCCCTACCCGCCCCCCCCCCCCCGGCCCCGCCCCCCATAAGTCTTCAGGAGATGACACATTTCTTTTTGCTGCCCTCCTTGTTTTCTGAAGCTGAAAAAAAAAATTTCAATAAATTGTAGTGAAGATTAAAACTCGAGCGGCACAGATCTGTGTCTGCGACAAAGCATAGTTCAATGATAATTAAATAAAAAACATGTACTTTTATAACGTCTAAATTTTACCACTACCAGAATATGGGAATGAAGACTCTCAAATGAGAATATTAATATTTTTTTGGGTCATGGAAAGAACTGAAAACAACCAGAAAAACATTGTGTCTCTATGCTATTTCATTGCCTATGTGACCCATTTTTAAAATTTATTGCTCAGTCATTTTTATATAGTTGGTTAAAATGAACAAAAATTTAGTTCATCGTATTGCTTAGGTTATGCTGGAAAAAAAAGGATATGTTCCTCTATACTGCATAATCCTGAGCCGTATATACTGTATGTTTATTATAAAACAACAACCAAATATGAAATGGCTAAAATGTTCTTAGTTTTAAAGGCTAAGAAGTAGTAGAGGTTATACTGTATGCTGGAGCCTGGATGGGTGGGAGTTTAAATTTAAATTTACTGAAAATTAGAATATGAATTTACTGAAATTCCAGCATATCATCTTACAGTAGCTTCTGCTGGACTTAAAGTTCAGCTGAAGACAAATTTACCCAAGTTTCTTCTTAGATCAAATCTATTCAATTGGCCATGATATGTTTGGTGTCTGAAATTGGCTTGAATCAAGGTTACATTGCTAAGAAAAATTAAAAAGCACGAGTAGACTTGTGTAGGTGGTGTCTGGCTGACACTTTCATACGCTTTTATCTACAGTATAAAAATGGATGATGTTTATCACGTCGCACTTATTACAAAGTTGGTAGCATATAAAGAAGAAAATTGTTGATCAACTACGTATTTGTGGCTCAAAGGGATAAGTTTAATTACTTTGATAACATGCCTTGAATAACATTTCAATTCTAATTTACTTTTGAAAATGAAAACATAATAGTTACCTACAGTAGCATCATGACTAAGCCAAAGTCTCGACTGAAATGAACTACATAAAAAAAAACTTAATCAGTAATAATGAACTGATTTAACATACCCTGATCTTCACTTTGTGGCGACGCGCTCTTTTTATTTTTCTTCTTTTTCTTCTTCTTTTTCCCAGACACTGGCGTTTCAGCAGTCGATTCCTCTAGGCTCTCTGTAATATCCTCCATGGCACTGGTGGTTGATCTCAGATTTGTCGAAGTAGAGGCAGCAGGATCTCCTGCACCCGTTTCCCCTGTCTCATTTTTACCAGCACTCTTCTGTTTAGATTTTCGCAGGAAAGAAAGTTTTTTCTTCTTTGAAGGTACACATGATATTTTGGAACCATTTTCCTCCTTCAGAGACAAATTTGGGGTCTGCGATTCTAGCATCTCATTTTCTTCTTCCACTGGATTCCCCACTGCTCCAAACTTTTCGAGAGATTCCTCCATTTTACTCATTAGATCTTTTGAAGAGATGTCTTCAGGAAGACCACCAAGTGCTAACAGGTATTTGGGGTTGTGGTATTTATGGGCGGGCACTTTCAGAGTCCCCTTGTCGCCAAGACTCACTTGGAAGCGAGACGTGGCCGGTAGTGTGGGTCTTGTTGTTACAGTCATCCGGGTTGATGGAGCTGTATTACGCTTGGTAATGCTGAACTCTTTGAAGAGATTAAGCTCGCGTGACATGGCGTAAAGCTCCCTAAAGTCCCGGTCGAACATGTCGACAATCTGTCCCGACATAACAATTATTATGTTTCTGTCCATACGTGATGAACTCCATGAGAAGCTGGACAACACAAGAGACATAAATATTACATATTGTCTCACTGCATTGGTTTAAAATAGTGCTGCATAATTAATCATATAAAAATTTTAATCTCATTATGGTCCTGCAGTTTATTACAGGTAATATACTGTACACGTTTTGCAGTACTTAGCCATTTATTTAACACATATATGCATGGATCCTTACTCTTTTTCACAAATGGCCAGTTTAATTCCAGCCTAATAACATGCACACTTGATAGCTGATAAGCTAGCTTGATTAAACAAGAGGAATCAGGTGGGGCTGGAATGAAAACCTGCTCGTCTGGAATGAAAACCTGCAGCCACAAACCTGCCCATTATGGATAAGCATGTAGACCAAAATTACAGAGCTACACAATTACTACTACCCTTGACGGGACATGTTTACATTTTGTTTTCTGAAACTAGCACCTACTTTATGTTTGTGAACAACATTTGGGATTACTGAGTAATTAATAGTAGGACATGTCTGGCTTAATGGTGTCAAATAAAATCTCACATATTTGTTCTTTCGCATTGTGAAACAAATCCAACAAAAGCAATACAATCCTTTCATGTATTCATGGGTAATACTCACAATACCACTATTACATTGGAAGTGGCCATAGTAAAAAAGATGCTTATATTGTTTACCTACAGTACAGCTATAACATTATGACTGCCTACCTAATATTGAGCACTGTGAGCTATGTCACCTTTCTATGGAAACCAGCATTAACCTTTTCAGCATTCTGAGAAAGCTCTTCTACTGGATCGGACTACACGAGCCTGCCTTTACTCCCCACATGCATCAATAAGCCTTGGCCATGCATGCCCCTGTCCCTGGGGTCACCGGTTTTCCTTCCTTGGACAGCTTTTGGTTGGTCCTGACCACTGCAGACTGGGAGCCCAAGATCTCACTAGAGATGCAGTTTTGCAGTTGCTCTGATCCAGTCCTCTAGGCAACACAATTAAATCCTTACGTAATCCTTACGTAATCCTTACAGAAACGAAATGTTAACTTGCTGCCTAATACAGTGTATCTCACCCCTTTCTAGCTGCCACTGTAACGAAATAATTTAACTGTACTGTAGCTACTGTACTGTGACAATTGCCAAATTGTGAAGGGTAGATGACTTGGTCAGACCAACTTCAAAACAGCAGGTCTTGTGGGATGTTCCTGGTCTGCAGTGGTGAGGACATACCAAAAGTGGTCCAAGGAGGGAAAAAAAATGGTGAACTAGTGACAGTGTCAAAGGTGACCAAGGCTCACTGATGCACGTGGGGGGGAAAGATACTGTAGTTAAAATTGCTGAAAGGGTTAATGCTGGTTCTGATAGAAAGGTGTCAGAACACACATACTGTAGTGCATTACTGTTTTGGTGACAAAAGCGGGAAACTGCTCAATAACATGCAAGTGGCCATAATGTAATTACTGATAGGTGTATTTCATGACTGAATAATGAAATAAGCCTTGAGCCTGTTCTAGGGAATTTAGGGTACAAGTCAGGATACACTCTGGATTGGGTGGCAACCCATTGTAGGAAACAAGCACCCATACACATACACTACACTACATGCAACTTGGAAACAGTAGTTAGGCTACAATAAAGGTCTTTCACATGGCTTTTGGAGGAAACCCTGAGGAAACCCACCAAGCACAAGGGGATCATGTAAAATTGAACCCACAATCATGGAGGTTCAAGACAGCAGCGCAATCCACTAGGCCACTGTGCCACTGTTTTAGTTAATAGAAACCAAAATTTGGTCAACTCTGCATTAGCATAAAATTAATAAGTGAATATGTTGGAGTAAATTGCATTTTCTGCCCTATAGTTTTTCAGCCATTTTCTTCCTAATAGTCTTGTCACTTCATGACAGCTGTACAGGAGTGAATTTTTATGTAACTATTCAGTTAAAATTACATTAAACCCTAAAATTATGCATAATTAGACTGATTTGAGTGACAGCTGCATTGCATGTGTCAAACCGTTAACTGTTTGCATCTGTCTACATCATTTTACTCAACCAGATAACTGGAATTGCTGTAGTTTAGTTCACCACAAGAAATGTAGGCGTTGACACGGGACGACGGGTAGGGTATTGATGACGGAGTTTAACCAAATGCAAATAACATTAGCGTATGAATTAACATTAGCCACCTCTAAGTTAGCTTATGGTAAATGAGGTAAGCAGGTGAGTTCCAACCAACAGAAAGCTCCAGTCGTGCTGCCAATTTGCCCATTTATGGGTTAAATGGTGCTTTAGGCGGAGTCAGTTATTGTCAAGGTGGCGGTGACAAAAGCTTCTACAGTTGAGCTTTAAAATCGCTATTCAGAAAACCTGTTGATGATGTCACAGACGGTTTGTCCAGTTCTTATACAATTTTTGGATGGGATACCCACCGTGTTGCTTCACCCTGTAATGGACAATTAATTGTAGAGACCAGCTCACGTTCCATCCACTGTCCTCAAGCCCTCATGTAATTACAAATGTGCTGTCGGCTGGAAATTTTTGTTTACTGTATTCATTCCCAACCAAACACAGGGTTCAAAACAAACAGAGCCAGTTTACTCACCTGTACGATCCGAACATCACTTTGTCTCCATCTACAAGCATGTATTTGTTGTTTAAACTCCCAGGGATCCTCCCATAAGACAGGTCAATTCCTATACCTCTCAGCAGGCGGGTACGGATATTCTATAAAGGCAGATTGGTTTACAGTCTTAATCACTTGTTATGGTGCAACACTTATGGTGGTTTCATCTGCAACTCAAATCCAGTTTGTACTGATGCTTTTGTTCTGGCACATGATTGTTTCTATAGTAACAACTAATTCACAGAGACTTTTATGGAAGATTGTCTACATAAAGACATGGATTTAAAAAAGAATGTGTGTAACTGATGCAGTGGTGAAGTTATCTTTGAGGAGATGGTTATTTAACATTTTCTCTAGTGTCAGAGCGTTGTAACACATCGGAAAATTAAGAAAGAGTGGTCATGGAACGACTTTTTATAGCTGCTATACAGTAACTGTTATGCTTTAATAAAACATTGTAATCATAGTCTAGGTTTAGTATAAAAGGAATAAAACACTTTCCCTACAAGAAATTGTTCATTTCAAGGTGGTAAAAGTAAACCTGCTTGATCCTGCCATCCCATCATTGATTTTTTGTAAAGCAGCAAACCTAAATATGTTTTATGACAAATGCATATAATACACAATCAATTTCTGTTTCACTCTCAAGTGCTAATCGGAATTTCGGAATGAACCATGTACTTCCGTGTGTTTTCTGCCCACCTGCAGATGCTGAGGCCCGACCTGTAGTCTGTTGCACATGTCGAGGAAGTGGGGTCCTCCTTTACTGTCCAGTATAATGTAGACAGGAACTCTCCGTATGGACGCTGCATCCAGAAGATCTTGTAGGATCTGAAGATCTGTTAGAAGGTCCATGACAACTGCGATAACCTGAGAAAAAAAAAAAATCATTACATGTGTTCAATAAAGAAACATTAAACTTAACATTTAATTGGTTAAAATAGACTTAAGTAAATAAGTATGATAAGCAATTTTATGGCAACAAAAACTGTTTGTTCCAAAAACTGTTCCAAATCCCTAAACTGCAGCGGCTGGTATTGTATCTACTGTATAAATAAATAAATGCCATAAAATTCATCATAAAATGTCAGAGCGACTATTTTATTCTTATTACATCACCGTTGTCCAATGGTTGACTGCAATGACCTATGACTTCACATCAGTGCTGTAAAGTTGCTGCAAAGGTAAGATAAGTTGCTGAAGATGTCCATTACAGGCAATCTGGAAACACCAATTGGCCTACTATGCATCTTTTTAGACTGGGGAACCCGAGTATCCAGAGGAAATGCGGAAAGGATGGGGAGATCCCACAAACTCAACACTTTCATAAAGACCAGAGGTGAGACTTGAAACCCCAACCCTGGAGATGCAAGGCCACAGTTATACCACTAAGCCATGTTAGTTGTTCTTTCAGCTGCACAGGATTTTACACAGGATTCCCTTTCTGACTCAAGTCGTCCGTTTTATCTAGACTTGGGATTTTTTGGACTTTGTACTTGCATTGTCAGGAAATCGAATCTACTATTGAGACAACCTATGTTGACATACAAGCCAGATCTATCAATGGTTTCGGTTTTCTACTCTTCAAGCATATAACCGACCAGCTAGCATGAAAAATGTTCATGGGGAAGTGAAGTCAGTTCAATTGTTGAGAAACACACCTATGCATGAAAAAGTACCTATGTACTGTAAGCATCATGCAAAATGAAAGCAAAACTATGACAAGACCATGGTTATCTACTGTATGTAAGCAATAAAAAAAGAACAGGGTGTGCTGTTATGGGAAATAAATCAATGATGAGGTGGTGAGATAATAATAACTTTTCAAATCATTATTCAGATCAAACAAATAGTTTAAAGTTCTCAATATGCTGTTTCTATCTAAATAATGTCTAGATAACAAACCATGTATTCATGGATGATCGAACTGATATAAACCACAACAGAAGAATGATTCAGTATTTCTCTGAATGACTCATAATTCAGTCTCTAAACTGATATTGCGCTACCAAACAAAAAAAAACCTACCCATGATAATAACATTTTTCATGCAACAAAAATCGGGCATTTAGTGCAGTTTCATTCCAAGGTTCTAACTACAGTAGAAATTAGTAACATGACAAGAACATCATACGAGGGCTGTCCAAGTCAAACAAGGACTTCCTTGTGAATGAAGGCAATAAAACATTGAAAGAGGCGTAGTCACAGAACTCTGAGGGAACTTTCTACCTTGATGGTATCCAAGCACACGTAAAATGCTGGAATTGGTGCATTAGTGTAGCAGGGGATTATATAGAGAATTAAAGTGTTTTTTACTCTCATTACTATGCTCTGTTATCATGCACAATCACAAGTCCTTGTCTGACTTGAATACCCCTTGTAAATTTCTGTGTAAATCTAGCAGTGATCTGTACAATGTCTTACTGTATATACAAAGCATATTGCAACCCATTAAACATTGAATTAATTTAAATGGAACTGACGTTGCTTTCTGTTTAATAAAACTTGGACGCTGCTAGTTGATGGACCAGTTTTTTTTTCCATGTAAGTGCTGTTAGACAAAAAAAAAATTCTGAAGCATGCTAGAATTCGAGCTGACAAACTGTCAAGTCAGTACATGCCCATACGGTACAAGTCCAATCACTTGGAATGCAGCTACAGTACAAGACAAAAATTTTAAACTACCCTGCAACATACAGTACATGTAGCTTATGAATTCTTTGGGTATCATTTGTGTACAATACAGTAAATAAAACCCCAAGCAAAATGAAATCAAACTGATTTTTATGACACTTTGATGACTTTTCCATTAAATATGTAGTACTGCCAATATTTATCACGCAGTTGCTATAATGTGGGAGAAGCCAAGATGCCGCACAAAGCCACAAAAACAATTCTAGAAAACTACCAGAGTAATAACCTTAAACACCCCACATTGCATTCCTTCAAATGCGTTTTGAAGAATGTCAACTGTCTGGTCATACACCATAATGAAACCTGAAACCATGACCATGTAACAATCCTATCCTAGGATGTTGTTCAAGGATCCTAGTCATAATGCGAAACACAAAGTTAACCCAGCTGGCCTTTACTGGGAATCCCTGCTTATTTTCCAGACACACCCTTCAATTCATCTGAATGAGCAAGCACATGAACTCTTGCTTTCTCTTTTTTAATGGCTTTGAATCTACAGTATGTGGAAAGTATTCAATAATATCAACAAATACACCACATAATGGACACTATCTAACAGATAAGCAATGCCAAAGGGCACATACAGTACAGTACCAAAGGCTTGTAACTTAAGAGCTTATGGCTCGAAGTTTTAAATGGAAGTAATAAGAATGTACCCTTAAATATAGAAACATTTAGGAAACCAAGAAGGATTTAAAGACGGCAATAGGAAATCAAAGTTTCACCCAGGGACGGACTCATCAGAAATTTGTTATCTAGTCCAGTATTTGGGCAGGTTTGAATGTGGTGCACTGAGTCCCAGAAAACTGACTCAGTGTAAGAGTATAAAAGTTCCTGTGAAGAGGGATGACTTTATATTTCCATAGTGCTTATCCTTTCGGGATCGGTCTTGATGCAGGAAATAATGTTTGCACTATTGAAAAAGATTCTATGAGCTTCAGGGTTCATCATCACCTCACAAATAAATATATATTTCCAAGTCTGCTTAGTGGCTTTGTTTTCTCTGAATGCACTGTTCAGCAGTAGCTTTCTGTACATTTGCTGGTTTGGTTGTTTTTACATCACAAAGTAAGATTTTATTAAACAAATTGTGAAATATAAGAGGAAAAAAAAAGGTTTGATCAGTGATTTGATATGAACCTAAACAAGTTTTGATAACAGATGTTTTGAAAAGTTTGTCATATGAGTATAATATTAATATTCAGAAGAAATACTAAAAACTACAGCTTTAACTACCACCACAAGCGAGCTATTACATAAATATGTATAGTATTTTTTGTTTATTTATCAGAGCTTTCTGACCTTTCCACTGATACGATCGGGGGAAATCCAGGGTTTTGTGATGCATATCCAAAGGGCGTGTGATTTTGTTACAAAACGCATTATTAACCCTGTAAACTGTGGGACATAAAATCTAAAGAAAATGATAATAACAATGGGTTTTAGTGTATAAGTTCATCTACAAGAAGCTCTCTGACTTCATGAACTCATCATCGTTTATCCCACTTTATCTTGTGTGGCTGCGCACAAGGGGGTCTGGAGCCTATCCCAGGAGACTTGGGACACACACGCATACATACATTCACAAACTACGGGCGATTTGGGAATGCCAGTTAGGCTAATCTGTATATCTTTGGACTGTGGGAGGAAACCCGAGTACCCGGGGGAAACCCACCAAGGCCACAGTGCTAATTCCATATCCGGAATTATCAAAAATATTGCAAGTTATTTGTAGTGGCTTGTGCGTACAATAAATCTGTTCTCAGTGATTCAGTGAATTTTTGTAAATATAAAAAATATTCAATAATTTTTTAATAGTATAAGGTTCCATGAGTGTAAAAAAAACTGATTTACAGACATTTTTGTTTTTGGGTTCCTGAGGTTTCCATTCAGTTCAAAGGGCCGATTAAAATAATAGTCAATAATAAATAGAATATGTGTTGGTTATTTTAATGGTGGGCTGTGATTTCCCGCTTTGTAAAGATAAATGCATAAAACCAAACAAACAACTAATAATAATAATAATACATAAATAAATAAATTGGGTGTGTGTGTGAGTGTGTGTGTGTGTGCCCTGCGATGTATTGGCACCCTGTCCAGGGTGTACCCTGCCTTGTGCCCGAAGTCTCCTGGAATAGGCTCCAGGCCCCCCGCGACCCTGAACACAGGATTAAGCGGTATAGAAAATGAATGAATGAATGAATAAATAAATAACTCACATTCCCTGGCTTTGCATTACCCCGCCTTGAGATTAACTACTGTATCCTGAGAGATAAAGTAAGAATGTCTAAAAAAAAATCTCCTTACACTTAGGGAATATTTGGATCCACAGATTCCAGGTTGCTACAGTAAGTGGAGTGTCCTGAAAGGTCTCCAGCTCTAACTCACATGCTTTTCTTTTATCAGCAAAGGCATACTATACAAAGGCCTAGGCCTTGGGTGTACCACGAAATGATAGAACTGCAATTCAATGCATGACACCGCACCAGGTGTGTTAAAACAAATTCAGTATTTACAAAACAATGACACAAATATTTTGTTTTATAAATAATGTTTTATAAATGAAGATGTTTTATAAATAAACTTTCATGGTTTCACGGTTCATAGTGGCTTAGTGGCTAGACCTGTCGCCTTGCCCTTCCAGGGAATGGGTTCGATATGTGTTCAGAAGTTTGGGGTCACTTGCAAATTTCTTAGTTTTTGTTTAGTGATTTATCTTCTACATTCTACAACAATACTGGGGATTTCAAGACTATAAAATAACACATATGGAATTAGGTAATTACGTAACAAC
>JAQQZS010000036.1:32183250-32207512 GCA_030068045.1 Platyallabes tihoni
TTTCACTGTAAATTCTACGGTTATCCCAAGTTTTGTGAAATACGGTTTTATTCTGTAGCATTTATACGGTATTTTACGGTATTTTTTACAGTGTAGATATAATTGAGGCATGATGAGCATTACACTTTGTAGGTTCAGTCATACACTTTTTGAGGACTATACTAAGCTTTGCATCATATGTCTACTGCAATAACAAATAAAAGAGCAAACTTATCATGTAAGAAACATATAAAAATCATAATATCATGTTTGTGATTAATGTTCTGCTATAATTTCTCTAATCATGATGAATTGAGCCACCATCCCAGTATGTCTACAAAAAATTGGGTGAACAAAGTAAGAAATTGTACAACGTGGCCGGCTGTCATGCTTTGTATGGAATTCCTGCTGATGACATGGTTGAAGCAGAACACAGGACGTTAATTAGGATGAATCTCATAGGGACTCCATTGATATACTGAAAGTTTGCATGCCATTTTGAATAGGTTTACATTGGGACATTCCTGCATTGTTGCTTCGTCAATGGAGTTGCCACAATGACCATTTCAGGCTTGTGCTAGGTTCATTCTACAGTACATTGTAGACATTCCATTTTATTTTCATTTCATGTGGTCATTGCATTTTTATTTCATTTTACATCTGCGCTGTTAAGGGTTAAACACCTTGCTTAAGTGGCATCTTTGTGGTGGTGCTGGGATTTGAAACTGGGAGCTACCCTACCCACATTTATGTCCTTCTGGTGCTTACCATGTTTATGGCATGCATGCAGCAGGTTATCACAGCATCTGTGTCACATTCAGAGAATTTAGTGTAAGTACTGTAATGTAGTGTAGTTCCTCACACCAGCACTTTGTGATTAAAAGCACTGTGTGCAGATGCAATGTCAAAGTAAATGCTCATGATAAGCACCTGATAAGGGTGCGTGGTGCGATCTGATTGGACATAGGACTCATTTGGTTTGATCTCATTGGACCTGGTGAGTGCTTGATCATGTGCGTGATAGGAAATTGGTGTCATCATGGTAGACGCTGTTTGAACAAATTCTCACTCTGTTCTCTGATATTTTTAGGACGCCATGGGAACGTCATGGTCTTCATCAGGGTGTGATGATGCCTTACAATTTATTAAGTATTTCTAAATAATTACGGCTCTTGTCTAAAATATCTAGGTTATCATTTTTGCAGTGGAGTGATAAGGTAAAAAAGGCTATCTCACACAGGATTAACACTAAACATAAATGGATTTTAGAATTTTTAAAAGAGTATTTCATATGGTTCCTTTTCTGTGAAGAGATGCTTATTTAACATTTTTTGGAAGGAGTCTCCAGTGTCAGTGCTTGTTTATTCCTTAGTGATTCATGTTGTTATTGATATACTGTAAGCATCTAATGTTGAAAATTCTCTGTTCCTTCTAACATAATTTTATTTTCAACTTACAGTTTTCTCTACCTGCTGAAGTTCTTTAATTCATCTCTTAACCTTATTAAATCTTTTTACACAGTCTATAATATGCTCGATATTGTTTACTGTGCATGTTCAGGGAATAAGAATCCAATCACTGTTTATACATCGACTCACCTGCTGCTCGGAGAGGAGACGTACAAAGCTCTGCTTGGAGATCGAATTGACTGTGTAATACTCCACGAGGCCGTTCAGAGAGCTGAATTTCTCAGCCCACAGATAATACTGCCCCCTGGTGTCCTGGAGCACCTTAAAGTGCTGCACGTCCCCCTCATGTCTACAAGGTTAAGAACAAAAAATGTACAAGTCGAGCAGATGAAACTAAATCTGTACAAGCAATACAAATATATGAAGAAAAAATCCACCCAAGAATCACTCACTAACTCACTCATCGTCTATACCACTTTATCCTGTATTGAGGGTTGCGGGGGGCCTGGAGCCTATCCCGGGAGACTTAGAGCACCAGGCAGGGTACACCCTAGACAGGGTGCCAATCCATCGCATTCACACACTACAGGCAATTCGAGAACGCCAATTAGCCTAATCTGCATGTCTTTGGACTGTTGGAGGAAACCGGAGTACCCGGAGGAAACCCACCAAGCACGGGGAAATCATGCAAACCCCATGCCCACAGACCCCGAGGCAGGAATTGAACCTGGACCCTGGAGGTGCAAGGTGACAGAGCTAACCATTAAGCCACCATGCTGCCCCACCCAAGAATAATGTTAAAATTTTGTGGACATATCAGAATACTTTCACTTTGTTTAAAGTTGTTCCTGCCTATAATGTAGTCGACTACCTGTGCACAGTGGTGAAGATTGAGTTACCCTAAAGACTCAGCAGTGCTTTAGTACTTCAGACTTTCCAGCTTTTTGACTCTTAATCTATACACTCTGTTGAGCATCCAAAGCTTTAACCTTTTTTTTTTGCGTCGCAAGCACACAATTGTCTCATAGACTGCAAAGTTAACCTAAATAATCTACTTACATATTACTTTTTTTAATGTGCTAAGTTGATTTATCTCATTCAGTGCATGCGTATATTATTGCTTGTTTCACTTTAAAGCAGGGTAGCGGTGGATTTAAATAGAATTGACAATACTTGGGAGTGTACTTGCAAAAAAGAACAGGTTAGGTGGAAGTCTCTATGGTTCACGGAGTAATAGGAAACGAAAAACTGAACTATGTTACATATCTTAATGATTATGCAATAAATTAATTAATTAATTAAAATAAAAAGGCCAATCACAAAACGAGTGTATATTTTAAATCTCTCTCAGGGTGTAAAGAACGATAAATGGTGCTACAGTGAAGTTTCAAAAAACCATGACCTTAGCACATGTTTATTATGTGGTTAAGAAAACCTGTTTGTACACATGCATTACTGAGTCCAGGAATGCTTATAAAAACTCACTCACTCATTCTCCAGTACAGGTTCCCAGGAGTCCTGGAGCCTATCCCAGGGGACTCATGCACTGCTCTTGGTACACCCAGGACAGGGTGCCGATTCAATGCAGGACACACAAGCAGACACTCATAATCACTCACATATACCATGGGCAATTTGACACTAGTTATCCTAATCTGCATGTCTTTGGACTGGGAGGAGACCAGAGCACCCAGAGAAAACCCGCCAATCACAGGGTAAACATGCAAACTCCATGCACACAGACCCAAGGTGGGAATCTAACCCTCAACCTTGGAGATGCGAGGTCACATTGCTAAACACTAGGCCTTAATAGAGTGATGCTGGTCACAGAATTATTGATGCTTCTGGATAGGAACATAAAACCTATAAAATGGAGTAAATAGTCATGCATTCATTCATCTTCTATTCCGCTTATCCTGTTTAGGGCCTGGAACTTATTACAGGTGACTCTGGGAAACAAGGCAGGGTAGAACCTGGGCAGGGTTCCAATGAATCGCAGGGCGATTAGACTAATCTGCATGTCTTTGGACTGGGGGGGGGGGGAGGGGGGCGGTTGGGGGAACAGAGTATCCAGAGGTAACCCTCCAAACATGGAGAGAACATACATAGACCAACAGGAATCGAACACTTGACCCTGGAGGTGCGAGGTCAGAGTCCAACCCACCAGAACGTAAAGGACAGTGACGGAGCTCTTGCCCGTCCCCATAAAAAGTTTTTTTCTATAGTAATTCTGCAGTCGTTGTGGCTTGTTCAGTAAGTGGTAATTCGGTAAGATGATAAGAACATGGCTTTTCACGCCTCAGCACATTTTGTATGAAAAGACTGAACGTCTCGCAAAACTCTTGCAAAATTTTAGAATGAATTTGCAAAACAACAACAACAACAACTGTGACTTGACTGTATGCAGGTTGCGAAACAAGGCATATATTAAGTATGCCTTTACTTCTGTACAATTTAAGTGTGACTTTAAGTGAGTGCAACCAAACTACTGTACCTGACAGAGATGGAAAAGTTTCCCGGAGAGCTCTGGCTGCCACGGATGATAAACGCTCCTATCGGCTGTGGCAGGAGAGCGTTCTCAGCTGCCCGGCGGCTCATGTCCTCCTGAAACCAACTGAAGGGGAAGAAAACCTAACATTAGAACCCTTGCAACAATAATAACTGTAGAAACACCATTTCTGTGCTTCCACCATTTCTCCGGCATGAATAAAGAACAAATAAAATGTTGCATATTCATAAAAAATCATTCTTATTGTAAAAATTTGAAACTATTAAACTAAATCTCAAGACAGGTGATAGTGATTTGACAACCTGATATTCAAGTAGCTCAACACTCAATGTAATATATTTTATTATAGAATCTGCGTGCAAAGGGTAGCATTTATCCCCGGGGGAAAAAAAAACATTACAAATAATCATAAAACATGGTTTTTATTTAGCAAAGGATATGATAAGGAATATACATTAAATCCCGCTATTTACAGATTCCATTAGCTTTTCTATTATCTGATTATGTATGTGCTTGTAAACATGTTAAGTAAATTATTGGCAAGTTTGGTTTTGGCATTTGGCTTTTTGTCAGTACACCCTGGTATTTCCAGTCTAACGTACATTCACCAATAAGCCACAACATTAAAACCACATGCCTAATTGGAGGCCAAATCAACACCCTAAAACTCTTCATCATGTTCTTCAAACTATTCCTGAACAATTTCTGCCATGCGACAGGGCACGTTATCCTGCCATTAGGGAATAACATTGCCATGAAGGGATTGTCTTGGTCTTGGTCTTGTAATAATGTTTAGGTAGATGGTGCATGTCAAAGTAACATCCACATGAAAAGGCGGGACCTAAGGTTTGCTTCTATTGGCTTTCTTTCTTTCTATTGTTCACCATGGTGCCATTTCTTGCCCAAGTAACAGCCACATGATTTTAAAACAGTAGATGGTGGCATGAAGACTTAGTGGTTAGCACTGTCGCAAATGCTACTGTAGCTATGAGGAAAAGGTGTCAGAATGTAAGCTCCATTGCAGCCTGATGTGTATCATCCGCTGTCCAAGATCCAGGTTCGAGTCCTGCCTCGGGGTCTGTATGCATGGAGTTTACATGTTCTTCCCCATGCTTGGTGGGTTTCTTCCCACAGTCCAAAGTCATGCAGATTAGGCTTATTGGCATTCCCAAATTGCCTGTAGTGTGTAAATGAGCGTGTGTGCCCTGTGATGGATTGGCATCCTGTGCAGGGTGTTCCCTGTCTTGTGTCCTAAGTCTCCTAATCCTCCTATGACCCTGCATACAGGATAAAGCTGTATAGATAATGAGAGAGTGAGTGACCTGCCCAGGTCACCTTCTTTAATTAATCTATGGTCTACGGTAATAATGAGGCTCATGTATCCATTGTAGGCACGTTTCATGTGGACAGCACCGGATGATACTTATGGAGCTTACATTCTAACACCTTTTCCTCATTCCTCATTTACATTTTCAGCAATTAATGCTACAGTAGCACTCCTCTGGGATCGAACCAGTTCACTTACTGCCTCATACATCATGTAACAAGGCAATCAATGTTATTCCTTTCTCTTGTCAGTGGTTTTAATGTTATGGCCGGTTGGTAGAATGTCATTTGCCGATTGTCTATGTGTAAACTATAATTAATACATTATTATAAATCATTTATGTATAACCTCCATATACATTTGCAGGAATGTTTTCATTTTACATACATGCCTGAACCGATGGTTCTATTCTTCAGTCTAAAACCTTCACAACTAAATTGCTTCCCGTTCAGCAAATCCCAACCCCCTCCCCTTAAACCCTCCTTCATTCCTCCCTAATAAAGCCATCATAATAACCTGGGGACGTCGAGGTTAATGTAATTTCTTGGAACGAAGCCCTGCAGACCATTCTTTTCAGCTCTGTACCAGTTATCCTTAGTGCCCAAAATCTGTAGAAAAAAAAAACGCATCATATATGCTAATTACAAAATGGATTTTACACACACACACCAACACCCATACACACATGTAAGCGCACTGAAGAAATTTCATACGCATAAGAGATTCAGTGAGGGTGTTATGGCTACTTCTACTGCACTCCTGACCCCAATTAGTCCAAATTCTTGAACTGCTCATCTTGGGGAAAGTCTATACAGTACAGTATATATATATATATATATAGTATATAGCAAAACACAACAGTATATGTAAGTTTATATGTTATACCATATACAGTAAAAATACCATATATGGTATGTAAAGTACTACACACATCTATGGACTGTACTGGGTAAAGAGCACTCATTTATAATATGGCATAAATGTTATAAGGACATTTATACTTGCCTTAATTAGGTCTCCTTTCCTGAAGCTCAGCTCATCATCGGCCGTGGCGGTGAAGTCGAACTTGCCGGTCGCCTCCATGATGGAGACAGCTCATGGATTCTGAGTGAGAGAATGGGAAATGGAGAGAGAGTGAGATAGAGAGTTCATTAGAGATGGTGTTGTTTTGCCCTTTTCAACTAGCTTTTGTTAATATTTTCTGAAAGTACAGCTCCAGAAATAGGCTTTCCATTCTGCAAATATCTATGCAATTCCAAAGAGACAACTAGGCAAAAATCATCCTACAGTATGTTCATTTAAAAATGCAAACTTGCTTTTTGTGCCTATTGTATTGATCAAACAAGGATTATCCAAATATTATCCAAATCCTTTTTTTTTTCTTTTTCTTTTTTTAATACTGTCAGGGTTTTCCAATTCCAAACCACCAGCTTACTCAACTACATACCACATAACAGCGACCAACCAGGGTGAACGAAAGTGATCACATTCTTCCTTAGACACTGTAAGCCAGCCGATTGTATCTTTGTAAACTGCTGCTCATGTTGCATCAGAAAAAGACATGTGGACAGTGGGGAGATATGATGTCTGTCCCCTTCTGCATACACTCATCATACACTCATGACATCATTGAAAGAAAGACTTTTATACATAATCTTGCTTTTATTGAAATAGCTTAGAAAGGTTTTTGGTTCTCTTGTGCCAAACCACATCAGCAAATCCACATTTTAAATCAATCAATTAATTTTTAGACTTATATATTATAGCTACCTGCCAATAAGGAACCCTTGGACACAAAACATGCTCACTCATTGTCTAAACCACTTTATCGTGAGGGTATACAGGGTTGTGGGGGGCCTGGAGTCTTTGGAGCCAATCAGTGAAGTTTAAAAAAAAAAAACCATGACCTTACCACATGTGTATTATGTGGTTAAGAAAACCTGTATATACATATGCATTACTGAATCCAGGAGTGCTTATAAAGACTTATGCACTATGCTGGGTACACCCAGGACAGGGTGCCAATCCAATGCAGGACACACAAGCAGACACTCATAGTACTTGGGGGGTTTCCCTCCGGGTACTCCGGTTTCCTCTCACAGTCCAAAGACATGCAGATTAGGCTAAGTATCATTACCCAATAAGTGTGTGGGTGTGCATGTGTGATTGCCCCGTGATGAATCAGTACCCCGTCCAGGGTGTAGCAAGTCTCCTGGGGTTGGCACCAGGGCCCCCCTGTGACCACGTACATACGATGAGTGAGTTCTCTGGAGTTGTATGTTTTGTGGTTTCTCACATCACAAAGCAGCAATCATGTGATGAATGTTATTTTTCGCCTAATAACTGTCAAGAGACCCAGAGAAAGAGATGAGAAGAGACCGACTGGTTATACAGTAGCTGTAATGACGTAAGTGATAACAGGAACTACAGCATTTCATTCAACTACATCCAGATAAATAAAACATTATCATCAACCATGAATAGGATGAACTGTTAGAGGGAAATGATTAACTTTGCTTAACACCACCCTAGGGTTAATTATTTTCCTAGTAGAGTGTTTTATTCATTTTACACTACAATGCTGTCTTTTAAGCAAGGTTTGTTTTGTGTGTGTGTGTTACATTATTTTATTTATTTTTTTTTATCAAGACGGCAATAAATGCCAGTTCCTCTTGTTTAATGAGAGTTCTCCTTCCAGGATGAGTAAGTCTGAGCCTGGTCACTAGAGAGGAACTACAGAGCACTACACTCTTTGAGCGTTAAATTTCAGCCTCCCCTTAAGATCACCCAGCTACACACTTACACACACACAACCGAAACAGACAGATGCTTCAGTCTGTAATGGATGTTCGAACCTTTGCATAAAATTACTCGTGGACAGTGAAGTGGTAGTTAATACATACCAGAGGAAGCTGCATTTAATCATCAGCTCTAAACGAATAGCCGTCATAAATGTCCAATTTATTTCGGCACACGTCCTTGTGCATCAGTCTGAATTAAAGTCTGCAGTCTACGTGCGTTGGAAACAATGGTGTCGTTTTGAAGCCGTGCCGCTGATATACAAGATGGGCTGTATTTCAAACCCTTTCCATTAGATGACTTACGCAAAAAAACAACATCAGTAAATATTTCATTTTATTTTATTTTTTTCATACATTTATTTAGGTAACAGTCCAGAAATAAGCATGTAGTATATTAATAGATATCATTTTAATGCTTTTATAATAATGACTCTATGCAAGCACTAATTATAAACACATAAGGAAATGTGAGTCTGTATTAAAATAGATCATTTTAGTGCTAGTGGTTATTTCCTGAAGCATAAATCAATCATGCATGTATTAAGTCATCATTATGAGAGCATTACTGTCTCTTTAGACATTATTGTATCTTTCGAGCGAAAACAAATGGAGCGTCTTGAAAAGTAATTCTCGCCTGATTTTCCTTGAAGAAACAAATATAAGTCAAAACTAAATTTTGCACTGCTCGATTTCCTAGCTCTGCTTTGCTACAGTACTTACATTTTCACCACCCAGCTCTCACCCAAGCAGGCTCCAAGCTCCAAACTGTCAACTCTCGGGCAGCCTCTTAGTTAATTTTAGCAAAATTGATCTGAGATCTACAGAAAAGCAGCTAGTCAAGTTTAGACCAAGTTCTTGTTTGCTTCAAAAGAGGAAGAACGAGAGACGAGTCATCGCCTCCTCCCCTTGACACCACGTGTGGGTGACCTCGGTTTCAGTGCTGACCGTTATTCATACAAGATGACTGCGTGAAAGTGACTTTCTAATCTCATGCCTAATAACTAGTAACCACTTTTTTTTTAAAGAAAATCCTGGTGTTGCAGATAAAATAAAATTATATAGCAATAACGATATTTATAATATCCCTATATCAAATATTAGATTTTAATACCACAGCGTTGTCATATACTTGATTCTGATTGGTCAGAATCAACAAGGCAAATGACAGGTTTGTGTTCATTTTAATGCATTATTGTTATCTCCAGGAACTGACTGGTGTGTTGGATATTCTGCTGATTGCTCACAGTTTTTGAGAATATGTTTATTTATCACATCTGGAAGGAGTCTCCAGTTTTAGAGCTTTCTTTGAAGTTTTCCAGTAAATTGTTTACTTATTGAATCACTTATTAAGTAAAAGTAATAATTTTACTTCTATAAGAAAAAGACCGAAATGAGCATTCATTTCAGACGTATTCTTTCATATACAGTCATACTTTTGAACACAGCACTGTTCAAATAACAAATGCTGAAAGAAGGAGGGAAATGATCTGAGCAGAATAATATGTGCAACTTCACATACACTTTAATCACCCATGCGTTGTGCACAACATAACTGATGAACAGGAAGTGGGTTGAGGCGAGTGGTTTGGCCATGTATTAAGATAAAAGAAAAAAATAAAGTTAAGCAGAGTAGATCAGAAAAATAATAATACAATAATAATAAAAAAAAAATCTAATAAAATCAATACAATAGACACTGTAAGAATTAGTGTTCTTAAGCACAAGACTGTAGGTGCTGTATGTACAGAATGTAAAATATATGGAGATTTTATTAGACAGTTAAAACTGAAATGATCCAGAAAAAAAAAAAATCAGATTATTTTATTTGTATTTGTTTCCATCATCAAAAACTTCATTTCATTTCAAGTCTTCATTTCATCTTCAGAGGGTTTCCAAATCTTACAACATGTACTTCCTGTTCGACTGGGTGTTAAAACTGACAGAAGCTATCGCAAAGATAAGACAAGTTAAGAAGTGTCGACATGGGGGTGTTGTAGAAAGTTTCTTCTTCTTCTTTTTTCTTTTTTTTTTTATCGTTTATCGTCACTTAACCCTAAAGTCCGGTGTGTTTTCAGTTTTAAACTATATTTTATAACTGTATTGATGGATCGTCTCTTCAGAGGCCCCGAAGGGAAACCCATTAAAACACATGACACACATCGTGTAAAAAAGTAAATTAAGGGTTTCACTTGCATGATGTTTCTGTCTAGCATTTTACTGTGACTCTGAGTGGAATGTTTTAGAGAGCGGTGTGTATTGGGTGGCATGGGAACCCACGCATCTGCTGATCGTCATACTTTTGTGCTTCTTCTTTTTTTTTTTACGTGTTTGGAAAACATGTTAGCTGTCACTAATTTCTAATGACTTTTTCACAGCTTTAATGCCTCGAATCACACCTCGTGGTGCAGTTTAGAAAAATTAAAAACAGACTGGCCCAAAACTGCACAATATGCAAGATTCACTTCCTGTAGGCGACGCGATTAAGCGGCCGATTCATTTTGACCCTTCATTGGAAACAAGATCTGTGTGGATATTACATGGATAATGAATTGATGTAGATGAGATAGATGCACAGATGGAGAGGAAGAAGATGACTGTGTGGGGGAAAAAAAAACACACAAAAAAAGAAGAAGAATAGAGAGTTGATGTCTATTTCCCTTTAATTCACTTTTGTCATGTCCCAGTTTTACTGCAGTGGTTGCTGACTACAGCAACTTTAGGAAAGAGTAATAGACTAAAAGCAGAAGTGAGAGAACGAGACAGACAGAAAGAAAGAGAGAGAGAAGTGAGTTAACTAAAGTACAAGTTAGGAGGAAAAAAGTCCCTGTTTCGTGCATGCATATGTGTGTGTGTGTGTGTGTGTGTGTGTGTGTGTGTGTGTGTGTGCAAACCTGACAGGACTTTCCAATAAAACAATGCATCAGCCCATGTAACAAACATTTTTGATGAGAATATCAAGACATTGATGGCGTTTTAGACTGAATACCCGAGGCAAAGTGAACATATTGGACTGTCAGCATGACTTCATGATGTATGAGCGCTGTCACACCTTACTGTTCACGTCGATCAATCCTGTCGCCATGGAAATGGGAATAAAAGATGATTTGGTATTGGCTTACGTGTAAAACTAGAAACAGCAAGGAATCTCGCTGCATGACTCACTTATTCGGTTTAACAGTCGGAAAAAAAAAGGTCTTAGTAAAACATTTCTAAACGCTGCTTAGCCGAGGTAGAAAATGATCTTTTTGCTAATTCAAATGTCTAATTATGAGCTTTTTTGATCAAGGGCAGAATTCAAACATGAATCTTTGATTACAGTTTAGTGGAAGTGAATTTATCTATTATTTTTATTATTATTATTATTATTATTATTATTACATAATATATGAAATATATGGAATATTCCACAAGTCACATCCAACATCAACCAAATTTTCTGAAGATCAGCGAAAAGTACATTTAATTTTCTTCATTCACTCACTTCCCACTCACTCATTCTCTAAACTGCTTATCCTGTACAGGGTCACAGGAGTCCTGGAGCCCGTCCCCGGGACCTTGGGCACAAGGCATGATACACCCTGGACAATTGGTGCCAGCCAATTATCTTAATCTGCATGTTTTTCGACTGTGTGAGGTAACAGAAGCACCCAGAGAAAAACCCACCAAGCACGGGGAGAACATGGAAACCCCACATACACAAAGACCAGAGGCAAAAATTCAAACCACTGGTTAATTGGTGATTTCTGGGGCTGATAACTCTAAATTATCTTCTCCTCAGCACCAGAGGTAAGTTTTGGTATTGCTTTCCTAGAAAGGTCTTCATGAGAGCCAGAGTTTCATTATGGTGCTTGATAGGTTTTGCAAATGCACTTGACAAAACTGTTCTTGCAGTTTCAGAACAGCTGAACTTCGTGTCTTAAAATAAAATATCTGACTGTTGCTGTTGTTGCTGTTACTTAACAACCTAAGTCCATATTTATTATTTCATAGTTTTTAAATTTGCAGTATTGCTTGCTCTAGAATGTAGAAAATAAATCACGAAAACAAAACAAAACAAAAAAAAACTTTTTTTGAGTGGTATTGTACATTTTGTGCATTTGCTAAACTTCTGTGCTTAAAAAAGCTCAGCAGTGTTTTTCATTTACTGTAAGAGGAAACTGCACCTCTTATCAGCAAAGAAACAGTAAAAACTGAAATAATGTATCCTAAAATGGCCAACTGATCATTTGGATATTAAAATACATGATCTCATAGAATGATTGTTAAGAAATGATAATAAAAAAAATAAGCCCAATCATTGTACCCTGACTTACTGAACCCTTCTGTTATGACAATGTAATGGTCACACAGTGTATAGTGTATGGCTGTTTATGTATTTTCAAAACACGTGGGCATAATCTACTCCAGCCCTGTGTAAAACATTATCTTATGCATTTTCTACTGTATGTGATTTATTTCTCATAATCTCTCTCTGAACAAAGCTCACGATCAATGACTGGTCAATCACTGGTCAAAGAAATGACAGGACAAAGTAAGTTCTTCTTTCTTCCAACAGGGGGCAGAATTGTACTGTAGGTCAAAGGGACTGAACTTCTCAACATGAGGGTCATGTATTCATTTATTTTTGAGCTTGCAACTTTGACTTAAAGACTTCATGGGGACACTGGACTTTCCTTTGGAGAACCTGACCCCTATTTGATCAACAATAAAGTTACTTGTCCATGACAGTATAAAAAAATATGCCTTGATGTTCCAAATCTACCTCATACACAATTTAATTCATATTCATTCATTCATTCATTCATTCATTTTCTATACCGCTTAATCCTATGATCAGGGTCGCGGGGGACCTGGAGCCTATCCCAGGAGAATTCATATTCATACTATATACAAATTTAATGAGGGTGACAATATATTGCATATCTACTTTAGAAAGTCCAATCATTTAAAGGATTGTTGCAAACCTATTGTATCATTTAAACCTATTGTGCAAAATTCACTTTTTCCTATTCATTTTAGTCATACAGATAAGTCTCCACTGTGTGTCAATGAAAATAGATTAAAAACAGGAGACTTTTTTTTCCCATGTTTATATTGGCCAGGGTTTAAACAAGGCAAATTAGATGTTTCCCTATTGTGACCTCATATAAAAAGATATGTGCATTTACATAGACACTGAAATGGCATGTTCGAATGAGGAGTGAAATAAAGACGGGAACTTTAAGATGATTTTTATGATGTGGTTGCCAACTTTGAGACAAAATTTCTGCTGGATTTAAACGTAAAATTACTTACCTCATTTTGGAAGGTAATAAACAGTCTTTCGACAAAGCTAATTAAGTAGACTAGGATGCTGGTGAACTTTTGTACTTTCTCCCCAAACTGCTAAACTACTGTATCTAACAGGACTACAAGGCAGTATGACATGCAGAGTCAGTCACCTATTTGATCCTCAAAATACCAGCAATTTTACAGATTTACACAAATAAATTTTATGATTTCACTACACACAGTCCTGGAAAACCCTTCAGACGTTGCTGTGACTGAATTCTGCAAATCAAAAACAAATTTCATGTAGAAAGTTTTTTTTTGTTTTGTTTAGTTTATTACCTTGAAATTGTCTCCCTGCTGGGATGATTGAAGGTAAATTTAACAAGCGTACTGTAGCTGTGAAATCATTCTGTTTGTTCAAAGAAGTTGTTTTCATTGCGTGTTTGTTGGCTAAGTGTGTTGTTCTAAAGTTGGATACCATGCTTTGATCATGTTGATCATTCAACCTAATAAAGTCAGTGTTGTAGTGGTTAGCACTGTCACCTTGCAACTCCAGGGTCTGTGTTCGATTCCCGGCCAGGTTCGATTCCCACCTCTGTGTGCATGTTCTCCCTGTGGGTTTCCTCCCACAGCCCAAAGACTTGCAGATTAGGCTAGTTGGCGTTCCCAAATTGCCCGTAGTGTGTGTGTATGTGTGGGCCCTGCAATGGATTGGCACCCTGTCCAGGGTGTCCAGGGTGTATAGGCTCCAGCCCCCCATGAACCTGAATACAGGATGAGGAAGTATAGACAATGAGTGAGTGAGTGAATTAGACAGTGAAAATTTCTGTAATAATGTGAGAGCAAACAGCAAATAGTGTTTGTTACATCAGATGTTAAGAATTAGATTTTCTCCTCTGAAAATGAGACTGGAAAGTCTGGTCAGGCAGTTATGATACATTTCTTCCCAAACTTTCTTCAGACACTTTCTTCATGGCATATGTTTAAAAAAAAAAAAAAAAGCTCTGGACTGTACAAGTGTCTGCCTACTCCAATGTGCAAGAAATAGCAGTGAGACAAACGTCACAGGTGTATATTGTGTCAACAATGTGTAATTTATAATTCTGGCAGAGTAATCTGATTGGATAAGAGACATTCCACGAGTGCTGATATAGTGCATGACATTACTGGGATGTTTAACTACAGTATACTGTATGTATCATGCCACTTCACAGGTGTTCTAACAATCATTAACACTATCTTGCATGGTCGCTAGCATGGATAAAAGTATGGTCTGTATGGTCTAAACTACTGGAAAGGGGGGAGAGCAGCTGCCTGCCAAAACCCACACTTAAAACCATTCACCATGCATTTTCGCCAAAAAAAACGCGCCTGATAATGTCATGACATTTTAAACATTTACTCTGTTAATAATTGCTTCTAAGTCCTCCGTCTGTGTTCTGTTAATGGATAATTTGAGCTATAAACCTACCTAGCTAGGGTTAACACAAGGTTGAATCCCAAATCCCTCTCTACCCCCTGATCAAGGGCACTACTTGGTGTGTGGAACAAGGAATTGTCCACCCTACATAGTCCACTAGCTTTTTATTTTACGCTATCTGGAGTTCAACCCTGGAAACTTAGAAGTTGATGTTATAAAGTGGAAGAAATGGAAATATAATTACGTTTCTCAGAAGTGTCCATGGGTTATTCTCCACAACTTTTGGCTACATACCGTAGTACAGGTAAGAATTTAAAACTATTTTCACCCCTGTTAATTATATTCAGACTACTCCCTCTTGCCTCCAACGGGATCACAGATGTGCTTATATTCTGTACAACGGCACTCCTTCTTCTGTAATGTTCTGTAAATAAGGAAATAAAGGGGATATAGGGGAAACACAATAACAAATACAAAGATATGAAGTGTGTGAAATAATTAAAACCGTGGATTTGTGAATATGACTGCATGTGTACTGACTTGAGGTTAAAGCAGATCAAACACTTTCATGTAGAAAATGTTGGGTCAGTACTCATTAAGTGGATAATTACCCATTCAAAAGTGCGGATTACATGTCTCCATTTAACTTTGCTTGTTACTTTTCCGCTATAACAGGGAGGTTAATGGTGTTCATCTCAGATCAGCCTCTTTGCATGAGTGATCTTTGTAGCCTGAAGACATCTCAGCAGGAAGAATTCATGTTTTTGTATTCTTTTTTTTTTTTTTTTTAAAGACAGGTGACTCTATAAGCTCTGGCGAACAGACAGTCTTCAGTTACCATGGACACACTAAAGAGTAACATTCAACCCAGGAGAATAGAAAAGGCATGAAAAGATGAAAAGAGGAGCATCAGGTGGCCCCAGAAAGAGAAAAAAAAAATAAAAAATAAAACATCAGGGGGTTTTACAGGAAAATAGTGCCAAGTTGGTTTATTCAATTCATACACTTATCAACTGAGAGACGTAGAAAGTGATACAGTAACCTCAGGTTTAAAAACCACGCATTATAACCAGGCTAAAATTGGCTTATGAAGACAATAGTAGAAAAGTGCAATATCATTTTTTTTTCTTAAATGAAAAAAATCCTGATGGTGGTGCACATTAGCTTGTCCAACTCAAACTGATCAGTTTCAAAAGAATCAACTTTCATGTCAATATCCCCAATGCCTTGATCACCATTAGATAGATTAGATTAGATTAGATTAGATAGATACTATATTATATAAGTAACAAGGATAGGAATACAATAGACATGTAGGTGCACTAACAAGATCATCAAACCATGCTTCAACTGCATGATTAAAAGAAAAAAAAGTATAATATACAACATACAAAGTAAATTATAATATATAATATACAAATAAAATGATATAAATCTATAAAAAAAAGAGATGAATATGTGCAAAATATAATCTATGAGAATGAATAATAATTGGATAGACTAGGGCGTATTAAGATGCCCATAGTGTATGAATGAGTGTGAGAGTGTGTGTATGTGTATGAGCCCTGCGATGGATTGACACCATGTGTACTCCGCCTTGTGCCCCTCCTAGGATAGGTTCCAGGCCCCCCGCGACCCTGAATACAGGATAAAGCGGTATAGAAGATGAGTGAGTGAGTGAGTGTTTACTGCATTAACAATGTTGGACCATCAAATATATTGTAAGACCTGGATTACTAAACACATAAATACATGTGTTTTGGGATTTTTTCCCTTAGATTTTTGTGCTTTTATCAGGGTCACTGCATTAAAACCCCAGCTCTGACAAAATGCTAATGGTCGCCTGTTAAACTCAGCTTTCAATTTTTTCATGCTTGGACTAGGTTTAGGGGTTTTATTTTTTAACAATCAGTGCATGATGGGAAATTTTCACATGGGAGATTTTTGGTATTCTGTGACCTTTGGCTTGCCACCAGGGCATGAAACAGATGTTTGCACCCAAAGAGCTACACAGAAATAGTTTCCCAGGGATGTCTGGAAATGGCAGATTACATTGGTAAATCAAGAAGAAGTGTCCAAAGTACCTCTAATGTTCAAACATCTTTTATATCCTGTACGGTAATGACGGTTTGAACTTGTGAAGCCCACTGACCCCGCAACCTATAAGGAATCTAACTAATTCAAGTAGCGATGCCAACCTGCTGACTTTAATTGAAGCATTTATTTTTGTGACTTGAATAGAGAGAGCATGGAGCAAAGAAAACAGGGATCCTGTTTGCCTGTTTGCATGCTGTGGCTGTGCCTCTTCTTAAAATATTAAAAAGAAAACGTGGGGAGAACTAAAAATGGGGTTATGCTTCTTTATTCCTTTGCCAAGTTTTTGAACACGAACACTCCATGTCGAAGGTCTGAGGAAATAATGTATTACTAAATAAAAATGCATTTTACAACAACAACAAAAACAAAAACAATAATAATAATAATAATAATAATTGTTTGGGGCGGCACAGTGTCATCGTGCTTAGCCCTGTAGTCTCACACCTCTAAGGTCAAGGGTTTGCGTGGAATTTACATGTTCTCCCCGTGCTTGGTTGGTTTCCTCCGGGTACTTCGGTTTTCTCCCACAGTGCAAGGACATGCAGATTAGGATAACCGGCATTCCCAATTTGCTCATATTCTAAGAGTGTGTGTGCGTGTCTACCCTGCATACAGTACTGTATAAGTACCCAACCTCGTATCAAGTCTCCTGGGATAGGCTAAAGGCTTCCTGTAACCCACTATCAGTTAAGCTGTATAGAGAATGAATGAATGAATAAATAAATAAATTTACTAATGGGTGCATAAACCTTTGCTCAATGACAAGGCTATTTAGTAGATAATGAAAAGGATGCTATTTTAAAATAACATTAAAATTGTCATTATAATGTAATACTACCAACACTATCATGAAGACTAGTTTGTATTAAAAAAAATATACAGTGTATAAAAGTAGACAATTATACAATTATACAATTATTATACAGTGCTCTGAAATCATCCAGTTGGCCTTAAAACGTGTTAAAACAGCAGAGACTTAGCCTTGTGCATCGAGTTGAGACATGTTCCCCATAGTTATTTTAATTGCTCCATAATTGTTTTTACAGTTTATTACTGCTATTAGCTATGAAGACTGTATTATACCTAATCCTCATGTTTAGCCCCAACTAACACACACTTGTTCTGATTCTACAGTCTTTATGTCTAGATTAAATATCACCGTTTTTTTTTTTTTTTGCTTTCCGCAGTGCAAAATTTTCCATCCATTTTCTCTCCAATTTGGTCACCTGCCAACAGTCTCCCACTAGCCACTTCTTTCTGTATCAAATAGCAACCAGTAGAGATGGCGACGGCTAACGTGCTTCCCCTAAGACGTGGCTGAGATGCTGTCACAGTGATAGGATAGTACAGCTAATTTTGCTGTGTTGGCTATTGAGTAAATATACATGTTAGCAACACCAGGGTTATCTTTGCATGATCTATAACTATCTATATCTATAACGCATAGGCTTCTAAATATAGAACATTAAATATTAGATGTAGCTACTTATAGTACATACACCAATCAGCAATAACATTAAAACATTAGCATTTTAACCACCTAGGTTTTTATGTTCCTCTTGTGCAACCAGGGCGGCTGACCTTTGATCCCCGCAGGCGCAGGGTGAATCTTGGTGGACCATAATATGCTGCTTTCTTTTCTGGCATACTGTACAAATATTTTCTGTAACTTTACATTTTTTGCTGGAGTAGTGATGTTTACAAATCAGAATAGTTTTTGTATGAACTCAATAACAAAGTCTCAGCTAATTAGATTTCTTAGTTAGCTAGTTTTGTTAATTTACGTTGTTCATTTATGTTGTATGTAGCACCTTGGTCCTGGAGGAACATTGTTTTGTTTCACTGTATATGGTTGAGATGACAATAAAAGCCTATTTAAGTTGACTAGTACTTGACTACTTGACTTGAAAAGTATAATATATAATATATAAAGAATAATAATAAATTGTTAGTAGTACTTTTGCACAGTATTAACATATATTCATTAGTTCACTGTGTAGTTGTTAAATTGTAATTAATTAAGGCAAGCATACATTGATAATTGTATTTAACACAAGTGTAAGTACTCATGGTTGATGGGAAAAGAGTTTGTAGAAATAATTAAAAGGTTAAAGCTAAGAATAAACTGATCAGCTTTAATGTAATCAGTGGTATTATTATTTTAGGTTGAATCCCACGTACATGTCTGCCTGTCTTTTTATACGACAGAACTGTCTGTCTAACTTATTAATATAAAGAAACTAAATTTTATAAGATTGATTATTTTATGCCTTGTTTACGTTAATGTTGCACTTCTTTTGTCATCAGCCAAATACTGTACACTCCCTGTTCCATAAATGGAGCTCACATGTAGATCACATAAGGATTAAGTTTTGTCTTAAAAACGACTTCAGCATGTTAAAATTCAATTATACCACTTCAGAACTATTATTTCAACTGTGAAAATATTAAGTAATCCTAGTAAAAATATTCAGTTTAGCTATTGGTACAGGTGTTTGTTTACATTGAGCAAATAGCAGATTAGCAGTTTATTTTAAAGTAGATTATAAAATCTGGCACATACCTGTTCATAACATCGCTTTTATGTAACATTTAGTTTTTACTCATGGTGCAGGTTTAACTCCAGGCAGATCTCTAAGTTCTAAAAAAGTTTCATTAAATTCTGTCCAGCGGTCGATTTAAGACGCGCCCACAATTCGACGCATGCACAGTACACTGTTAAATCATGGGTTTCAAAACTGCTCATAACTTCACCTTTACTCGACATTTTGATTTCAGGAATCAGGAATTTCAGGAAGGACAGGCAAATTTTCATTAAATTCTGTCAAGCCAGTTTTGCTGTGATGCTGTGAGAAAAACATGCAAAAGCCATTCACACATATATAAAGAAAGAAAGACAGACAGTCATATACTGTAGCTAGATCATTGGGTCTGAGACTGGTTTTGGGTCCTCCAATGTATGAAACTTAAAGATATCAAAAAAATGCAAATGGATGCATCTTTTAAGTCAAAAAGTAAAGTCGAAACGAGAACACTGGTCAAAACATTACTAATGTGTCATTAAGGAAGTGGGTGGGACTTTCAGTTTATATCAAAGAGTTCAGAATTGTCAATCATACCAGAGTTACAGTATGTGTGATCATATATTTACTGGGGGAAAGAATGAAGCTTGTCATGTCCAACTTAACAATTTTTCCATTCATTCAAGTGACTAATGAGAGAATTGTAACACAGTGACATTTTGAGGTGAAAGCATAAATAAAATCAAGGAGCTGAACAGAAATAGAGGTCAGTCAAAGCCTAGACAAGATGACGAGTGCGTGCACAGCAAGATGGAGATGAAGTCTGATTAAAGAGGAAAGGTGTTATTGAAAAGAAAAATAACGTGTAGAAGTTCAAAGAAAGACGGTGTGTGTGTGGAATACAGTAATTTCTTTTTGTATTTTTTGTTACGTAACCGTAACACACAGACACAAAACTCATTATTCATTATACTGATAGCCTAAGGCCATGATATAGCTCCACAGCCTTATTATTATAGCCATTGTGAACTCACTGTCGCTTTCTCTGCCATTTTTTCCCTGTCTCTGTCTCTCTCTCTGTCTCTCTCTCTCATTATCTGAAAGCCCTATAGGGTACTGACCAAGCTGTAGAGTGTTATTCCTTGCTATACAAAGAACATAAAAATTGAAATAAAGAGATCAGAAACTCATGGCTCTGCTCATACCTGCTTTTGTTTATTTATTTATTTATTTATTTTATAGAATTCATTTTTATGTATTCATTTAGCAAAGATTTCAAGTCAAAGTCATTTGACTCCAATCCAGAGCACACAGTCTTAACATGACAAGTTTTTCTCCATTGTTTTTTTAAATAAAAAATAAAGAAGCTGGTCAGGGAAGTCATCTTCAACACCGCTATCACTGACATTGTGACACATTGTGACACAAATTGCTTTCAGACATATTTTACAACTTTATTAATATGAACATTATCTGTTACAACCAACGCAAATGACACAATTCACATTTTCTATAGAATTCACATAGCTAGAGAAGACAATAGGGCAGTCTGATTTCATGGTGTAGTGCAATATCATGTTAATTTCCAAGGTATATAACAGACAAGGCAAAGAACAAATGACAAAGCACATCATTTATTCATTTTTAGTTTTCAACTTTTGTAATTCCAGGAAACATCAAGATGGTCCTGGAGGGTATCCTAGGACTATCCTAGTTAGTGCTTTCTGCAGAAGCAAGGGGTCCAAGTAAACTATGATACCACTAATCATGATCCTAATCCATGAGAAACTTTGCAACACAGAACAACACATTTGTCCACCACAGGACTTTTGGATTGACTCTATCCAGGAAGGAGGACCTGGTCCATTCTCCTTGGACTTTTGGTTCTACTCTTCCGGGGAGCTGGATCAGGAAACCTGGACTTTTTGGTCAATTCTGCACAAGAAAGAGGAGCTGGACCAGGACCGCTCAGATTATGGTTCAACTTTGCCCAGGAAGGAGAAGCTTGTTTATGACCCATGGAAATTGGTTTGACTCTGCATGGGAAGGAGGAGTTGGATGAAGACCTGCAGGGATTTTGTTCATGCTGCTCTGGAGGAAGGTACTGGATCAGGACCCCTGGTCTTTTGATTCAACTTTGCAGGAAAGAGTAGCTGGATCAGGAACCCTCTAGCTTACTCGTGGACCCTGGAAATTAGTTTGAGTCTGTCTAGGGACGAAAAGCTGAATCAGTAACCTCGCACTTTTGGTTCAGCACTGACCAGGAAGGAGGTACCTGATCAGGCCCCTTAAAAACTGGTTTAACTCTGCACAGGAAGGAAGAGCTGAATCAGGAAATTTAGACGTTTGAGTTGACACTGCCTGGAAATGAGGAGCCTGTTTATGTCTTTTTGGAAATTGGTTCAACTCTGCCCAGGAAGAAGGAGCAGGATCAGGACCCCTGAACGTTTATTTGAACTCTTAATTTCTAATTATTACAATTGTTTACCCATGTTTAACTGATTGTAGTTATGCTCCCTGATTATGGTTTTATGTTGACATGAAAACATAATCAGGGATATGTATTACTTAAAAATGTATCAAAGAAAAAGTAAACGTATTACTCACAAATAATTCCAAAAAAAAAAAAAAATACACCAAAGGATCACTGTGCTTGGGTTACACTTTAGCATTTTTGGTGCACTGGACTGACACTGTGGTAACAACAAGCAAACAAGCCAAATGTGGCAATCGAACCAATATATCCATGTGCAATCCAGTTAAATCAGGAGTTGCATGTGCCCAAATGTGGGACCTCACTGGATCCGAGAAGTTTTTGGTGTGCTACATGCAAAATGGTTGATTTCCATCTTATCTTATTACCTGTGTTAGTCCCATTTCATGCTCGAGTGCCTTATTTCATCAACGCAGCAATCTACTTCTAGTAAGACACGATTACTAGTGTGAGATGAACCCTATTAGACCAGGAATAATTTATGCATTTTTTATTCTTAGTCCTTATTTATGTTTATACCGCAGTGATGTTAAATTCTCAGATCAGAATGTGTTGATTAATTTTCCAGAACACCAGCCTTGACAGTCGCATAGCTGCAAGGTTTATGCATAAGAACACTCTCTTTCTAACGCACTGTCACTTTGATAGTTACAGTTTGTTCATTCAGAGGGCCTTGAATTATGCGCTCTTCACCTAATCCAAGGTTTATAATGAAAACAGATTTAAAAACATAAGTAAATAAATAAAAATCCTTCACAAAGGCAAATAATTAAGTTAAGCGCTTTGGGAAGATTTGGGATTTGGTCTTTTCTTTTAAGACAGCCAGTGAATCAGATATACGCCCAGAGGGACATCTTCCTTGGTGGATTAATTCAACCCATGCTTGGGCCTTGACAAGAGTGTACTGTAGAGCTGAGTTTGATGAGTGAGTGCCTTCAGGTTGGTGAAGCCTGCTTATGGTTTTAACAGCTACAGGAAACCAAAAGAGGGTCTTATTGTAGTATTACATTCAACCTTATTAGGAACTTCATTTTTATTACTAATCTTATAGCTCTACAAACAAATTGGCTCGTGTGAATTATTATGAATCTGGCACTTATTTGCTGAAAGCTTCTCTATTTGCTAATGTCCTCATTGGTATGTTCTGGTTGCGAAGAAACACTTCCAAAAAGACAATTTCAGAGATGATTATTTCACATGAACCTAATAAAATTAAGTCTGCTCCTTGGTGAAATTGGCATTTTCTTTTTACTTTTTTTTTCTCATCTGTCTGACATTCTGAGACCTAAAATAATGGAAACAGCTGCAGAAATTATATTGCCATAATACAAATCTGTGATTTTCCCTGCAGCCAGAACTATTGTCATCCTTGCTGTATTAGAACATTAATCAACAGCACATGACCAATCAGAATGAAAAATTCAACAGCACATTAAAATAAGAATGGTCTAAAATTGTTTTAATCACTGCTTTGGTTGTAGTGTTGAATTTTTTTCTAATCCTATGAACATTCACAGGGACCTTGGCTGTCTTTTCCTTCTTACACAGCAATCTGTTTAATCCTTTCCCTTCTCCGCTCTGAGAATATTGCAAAGCGCTTTCTAATAGATGACAGGATCGTAATGTAGCACTGCAGGTTTTTTTTATTTATTTTCTTTTTACATTTTTTCATAAACGTTGGTCTATTTGACAAATTACACGAGTGTTAATTTTGACAACTGTCCAGCTGAATTTAGGTTGAAACAAATATTTAAATGGGTAAAAAAAAAAAAAAACAACCACAACAAAAAAAAGAGCAGCAGTTAGAAAAAATAAATCATAGTTATCATTAGGATGTGGTGTTGCATTTAAAGCACACAGGAAAGAAGTAATGATGAATATTTATAAGAATATGAATAGGTGATAGGAAAGATTATGCTGCCTTAGGCCTAGAAGGTTATGTGTTCAAATCCCAGACTGACATAAAGCTACAGCTGGGCCCTTGAGCAAGACTCATAAATCTGCATAGATTAGATCGAGTCTTGTTTGACTGAAACGCTTACACCTGAATGCAAAATGAATTTTAATTAGACCAAAAATCTTCATTCTTTCATAATCTTATATTAAGTAAAAAGGTTTTGTTGTATCTTTATCAATATACAGTTATACATATGTTATATTTAACATGACATTTTCATGACACAGCTCTCACATTAGTAAATGCTTTAATGTTTATGTTAATGCGATTTAGATTTTATAATTCAATAACATGTCACTTCCAGTTAAGTGCCATTTTGTGGCAGATTCGCAAAATACATTGAGATTTCATACTGTAGGATTTGGTTAGAAGACATTCAGGTGTTACTCCAGCAGAAAGTATTAAATTATATTATATTATATTATATTATATTATATTATATTATATTATATTATATTATATTATATTATATTATA
>JAQQZS010000036.1:32213567-32234070 GCA_030068045.1 Platyallabes tihoni
CCAATCACACACTACGGGCAATTTAGGAACGCCAATTAGCCTAACCTGCATATCTTTGGACTGTGGGAGGAAACCCATAAATGAAATCAAATTAAAAACAGCTATTTGCTGGATTTAATAATCTACTTTAAAATAAGCTATCGAAACCGGACCTTGGAGGTGCAAGGCAAGGATAACCACGAAGACATCGTGCTAAGACATTAAAGCTGATCACCTTATTTTTGACTTTCACCTATTTATACAAACACTTTTCCGGTCAACGATGGGTACTAACGCTAGTACAGGACCAAATTTGCCCTCGCTGTCCGTGGTGCTGAAGCAGAAATTTACCAGTCTGCTTCATTTTTAGCATCAACTCCCAAAATAAAAGTTTTGAATAGTTATTGGTTGTAGATTTTCCAATAGGTTTTATTTTGAGTATTTCGCTCTTCGTGGTGTTAAAGCAGAGATTTATTTCCAACAAGTTCTTTCCAACTCCAACTTTTCTTTAAGGGGTCTATGGATGGAGATTGGTTCTAGATTTCTTAAAGGAAAGTTTTGCTGTCTGCAGTGCTGAAGCAGAAACTAACCAGATTACTTTTTTTTTCAGCTTCAGCTTCTACAATAAAAATCCCTTTAAGGGTTTTATGGATGGTTATTCATTCTAGATTTACCAAAGGGTTCTGTTTGGCATATTTTGCTAAAGCAGAAATTAACCAGTCTGTCTTTTTTCAACACCAACTCCAACAAGTAAAGTTTCTTTAAGGGTTCTATGGATGGAGATTAATTCTAGATTTCTTAAAAAAAGGATGAAGCAGAAACTAACCAGACTGCTTAATTTCCAACTTTATCTTCTACAGTAATAAAAAAAAAATCTTTAAGGGTTGTACAAATGGTTATTGGTTCTTAATTTCCCAAAGGGTTATATTTGCAATATTTTGCTGTCTCTGGTGCTGAGGCATACACTAACCAGACTACTTAATTTCTAGGTTCAGCTCCTACAATAAAATTACTTTAAGGGTTATACGGATGGAGATTGGTTCTATATTTCTTAAAGGAAGATTTTGCTGTCTGCAGCGCTGAAGCAGAAACTAACCAGACTGCTTAATTTCCAGATTTAACTCCTACAATAAACCTTTCTTTAGGGGTTCTACAGATGGTTACTAGTTCTAGATTTACCAAAGGATACTTTTTGGCATATTTTGCCCTCCGTGGTGCTGAAGCAGAAACTGACCAGATTACTTAATTTCCAGCTTCAACTCCTACAATAAATGTTTCTTTAAGGGTTCCACGGATGGTTATTGGTTCTAGATTTCCCAGATGTGTCTGTTCATCTACTAATTTACATTTCCAGCAGAAATTAACCAGACTGTTGTCTTTGTGTTTGTTTGTTTGCTTGTTTGTTTTTAACAAGAACTCCAACAATTAACGTTACTTTAAGGGGTTCTATGGATTGAGAATGGTTATGGATTAGTTAAAGGGTTCTATTGGGAATACTTTATATGGGAATGTGGAGAACTCTGTGTCTGTTGCAGAGGGTTCTTGGTGGAACAAACCAAAAACTGGACTAAACCTTCTTACTGAGTGTAAGCTGAGTGCTATAGACGTATCTCTCTCTCTCTCGCTCGCTCTCTCTCTCTCTTTCTTACACACACACGCGCGCGCGCGCTTATTCTCTCACTTGGCGAACCCGGAGACTCGCGAGCGCTCCAGTAGCTGTTTCCTTTCCCGCTCTTTTGCTGCACTTGGCTTTGGGTAAAACCGACAACCGGACAGCGATGTTCTTGCGGGTGCAAGCGCAAGCATTGTGTGTGTTTTTTTTCCTTTTTTAGGAACGCAACCTGATGCGTGCAGCTGCGGGAACCGGGGGAGTCCCCTGAGCGCAACGGCGCAGGGAAAAGGAGGAGAGAGAGAGAGAGAGAGGGGGAAAAAAACCCTCCACCTTCCGCGTGCCTGCGCGCGCGCTCCGGGCACACAGCGCAGTAGACAAATGCAACAGCTTTGGGTGCGCGTGATGAGAGATGCTCGGCTGCATAGACGTGAGGAGTTGATGCCGGATGATCACTTTTCCATACAAGACTGCACCGGACATCGAAGAAGCAATATTTGAATTTAGACATGAAAAACATTTCTGCATGTGGAAAAGTGAAGATGACGCCACTTGATGATGGTCTGATGCCCCAGCCTCCGGGGTTTAGATGAACATTTACCAAAAAAAAAAAAAAAAAAAAACTGCAGGGAAGAATAAAAAAAAAAAAAGAGGCATGTGGATCTCTGGATCTTCTCGGGTTTTTGTCTCATGAACTTCTGCATTATGTATAAACTTAAAACCAGCATTTTGGGTCCCCTGAACTGTTGCTATATTTATCCCTAGTAACGGGGGGGGGGGGTCTAAGAGAAAAGAAAAGGAGAAAAATATAAAAATCCCCACCATTCTCCATTTTTCATGCCCGGCTAGGTAAGTGCTTAAAATGTGTCTATTATTTATCTTTGAGAACCTGAATTTCTGTGGGGTAACTGAGGAAAATCTGAGGGTGTTGCAAGATAAATCTCACTTGTGTGATATCTGTGCTGGTGTGTGTTTTCCTGCTGAGATATGTGTGCGTGAATGAAAGTCGTGGGTGTGAGCGAGCATGCTTTGTACTCATCACTCACCTTGGCATGATGCTGATTAGACAGGTGGTGTGTGTCAACCGCTCATAGGAGCCTTTGTGTCTAAGTTATAACCTGGATCCCAAATTGCTTCCTCTTGAAGTAGACTGCACAATAGGATGAGCCAATATCTCTTGTATTTTACTGATAGTAAAAGGAAATAGGTTTTAGAATTCAAAGGTTACGACACAAAGCTGTTGATTTGTTTTTATGTTTGCACCAATGCATTGTATGGAATGCATTTAGTCTCTCTTTTTTAATTGAATTTATTTTTTCACTCAAAAGTATATACAACGAACTACAGTGGAACTAATAAAACATATCTCCGGTTACAACAATGGGAATATTCCAAATTGGACAACTTCTATGATGCATTTTCATTTATTTGAACCTGTTGAGTTTTCAACAAAATCTAATCAGATTGCTGTCTTTTTTCCCGGCAATGTCTAGTGCCCTCCACTTCCATGCGCACTAATTTCCTGCTATTTCCTTACACATCCGCAGGTGTACAGAACCAATTTTGTAATCCTGTGAAGCAGTGAGGAATCGCACATGAACAAATGCAAATGAAGTGCATGAAGCTCAGCCCCCCCTCCTCATCCACATCCACATCCACATCCTCTTCCCAGAGCAGAGCTGAACGCTGTAGCCATAAGAGGGCACTGTAATGTAATTCAAAGGTGCCTTATCGATTATCATGATGCCTTGACATGGCACGGTGCTATTTATACCTCAGATTAAATTCCAAGAAAGTGACACCCCTTGCTGGTGGCACCAAACAAGCCATGTTGAGTCATGAGTGGAGATTTCCCACACAGGAGAGGAACACATAGCAGTTTTCAATAACAGCATTTTAAAAAAGGGGTCCATGATGTTACACCACTATAATACCATTGAAGACAAGTAGTGAAAAATCATAACAGAACAAAACAGTCTGAAGAATATCCCACCACGTTGCACTTGAGGTACAATAAATCTAACCGTCTAATCTAAGATGGAGTGATGGAAGACATCACGTTCCTTCACTAACCCATAACCCCCATTTGTCTTGTCCTCCTCCATACTTGTAAATATTAAATGAAACTTCATCTTTCGGCCTTGAAGAGTAGATAGATCCTTGAACATGTTCACTCCAAGGGTAGTGAAAAAAAAATTAACCTTACATGATCATGTGTCTATACAAGTCGTGAGAGCCAATACAAAATGTCACAACCATCTCAGCCAAAATGACATGTATTTATTGGTAAGAAAAAGCCCTGCTTTTTTGACAGACCAATGAAGACTTCTTCCAACTGTTGGTCATTTAAGCAGATTTGGTGGACTTCTGGTCCAATCTTTTTTTTTTTTTTTTTTTTTTTTTAAATAACTGTGTGTATGTGTGGGATGGACCCAGGGTGTACCCCACCTCATGGCCCTCAAGTCTCCTGGGATAGACCCCAGGCCTCCTGTGATTCTGAATACAGAATAAAGCAGTATACTGTAGATGATGAGTGAATTATCTAGTTGACTCAAATTGTTGCGTAAAAATCTGTTGAAGGGGTGCTCAAACTTTCTAGCATCATCATGACGTAAGGAATTATAGATAATTATTTCTGGTAATGTAGGAATCTAATAAATGTCAAGAGAATCGTGTAGATATATTTAATGTTGTTATTATGCTCATTATGCTACAGATAATTTCTGAACTTTTAAGCAGAGTAAAAGCAAAAAGTTTACTCAAGTAGAGTACAGATACATTAAATATGTATGATATGCAAGTACAGTAACAAAGTGAATCTTACTGAGTTACCACCTGCCTCTCTCTCCCCATCATTCTTTTATACTGTCCCACCACATGCTGTACTAAATTCCGCATTTATAGATTGGCTAAAAGGTTTGCAGCAGAATTGGAGAAGCCACTTATTTTATTCTATTTGGGACAAATGTGTTTATATGGAAAGTCTTTTTGAAAAGCAGAATTACCTTTTCTTATGGTGGCTTCGATTCATGGGCCATATAACCTAGGCATCTGACTCTGACCTAAATCAGACACATGCTGTACACACTGGAACAAAGGTATACACACACACACACACACACACAAACCAATGAGCTAGACTGCCTGGTCACACTCCATTACATACCCAAAGCAAGGAATTAAATTTCTTACAACTCTGGTAAACCAGACTGATTCGACCTGCCAGGAAGGCTATACAATGGATTTTTCACTTTCAACAGGGTATTAATGAACAGATCAGTTATCCAGTACTGTGATGGAGTATGCCAGAACCTAGGGAGCTCATGTCCTAGTAGTGCAACCAGCTGCACAGCTATAATATGTTGTTGTTGGTCTTTCGGCTGCTCCCATCAAGGGGTCGCCATAGCGGAATATCCAGTCCGCACAACAACTTGGCACAGGTTTTACGCCGGATGCCCTTCCTGACGCAACCCTCCCAATTTATCCGGGTTTGGGACCGGCACTGCATCCAGTGGCTGGGGGTTTGGGCACTGGCTGGGAATCGAACCCAGGCCTTCCGCATGGCAGGCGAAACACCTACCACTGAGCCACCAGTGCCCTTTGCACAGCTATAATATAACTGTATTAATTATGTCACTTACAACATTTTCCCTACAGGAGCCAATTATGGTGTTGACCGCATTCAAATCGACATTTTATGCATGCAAAGTTGGCTAGGTCCTAGCATAATCCATCACGGTATTGGCTTGCTGATTCGTTCTTAGAAACCCATGCTGTATAGTCACTGTGAGCCCAGATGCATCCTTTACTAACATCCGATTCATAGCGGATCAGTAGGGGGTGACACAGTGATGCATGCAGCCAGAACAACAGTTCTAGTTGTACCGCTAATTTAGCTTAATTAGTAGCGGTGGTGTCTGTAGCCAGGGGAGTAATTAGAACAGCTACCCATCCAGGCAGGGATTTAAAAAAAGGCTTTTCTTTTTGTAAAGAACAAGAAGGGACTTTCATAATGAGATATGAAGTCTGTTGAAGTCCCCCCTTACACCCCCCCCAAACACCTTTTAAATGCAAGGCTGCATCATCTGTCATAACACTGTCATATAGTGAGAAGCTTGAGAAAGTTGCTGATTATGTAACGCTGCAGACTGCAGCGAACACGGAACCGGGAATCAATCTAGGAAGTTTGCATCGATCAAATTACAATTTGTTTCCATGGATCTGGTGTTTGATGTTTAATTTCAATTACGTTATACCCTGCGGCAGATAATTGATTGGCCGTTAATAAGACTTTTCAGATCCAGTCTACATTCTCTACAAGAACATAACCCGACCTGAGATCCAGATGTCACACTGTATGAAATTCAACAATTTTTTTGTTTTTACATTTTAGGCATTTTTAGACATTTTGATGGGTGTGTGTGTGTATCAACAAAGATAAGATGAAAAATCAGCTTTTTGCCCTTTTGCTATTTTTGTACTGGTCAAGGTTTAAACAACTCAATTAGGATTTCCCCCTATTGTGACCTCATATAAAAAGCGACCCTCCCCAGTCTTGTTGCTTAGCTTTACTGCTCTCTGGTGGGCCATGAATCAACAGTACTTACACAGTAGTTTACACAGGCACTGAAATGGTACATTTGGAGGAGGAGTGAAATAAAATGAGTTTGAGGTATGAAAAATTAATTACCTGAGTTGAAGCATCAACAGACACACTTTTGGGGAGCTCTGAGACCTCTGTTAACTTGTTACAGAAATAGTAAAATATTGGACCTTGACACTCATCTCATAACATTTCATACTCCATGTTCCAAATCATCCTGCTGTCATACCCACACACCATATTTTTATATTTCTATACTGTTATAGTTTTATACCTCACAGTTTACACACAGTTCCATTTTGTAAATTTAAAGTGATTTATATTTCTATTTTAATTTAATAAAAAAAATATATACTTAATTTCCAGTCTGAATTCATTATTTTATTGCAAATTCTATCTTTAATTTAATTGTATTTTCTAGTGCAATATGTTCATTCATAGTAAAACTTTTCTATTTTTATGTCATGGACAGTCATATAAGCATTTCACTGCATACCATAACTGTGTGAGTTTTTCAAAAAATGTTCAAAATTTTCATACTTGCTTCATGTAATAACAGCAAAGCAGCACTTACATGTTTAATGGCTTAATCATCACTATACCCATCACTTAATATTGACTTATAATACTACAATCAGCCCTGCTGTCGGTGGAGGTGTGGGGGTTGTGGGTAATGGGTAAAGTCCCACGACTAGTCCCACGGGTTCCAAGGAAAGGTTGATCTTTAAATGGCAACAAGTACAACAATTTACTTTCCGATTTACACAGTACCACTTTGAATAAAATTGTTACGAATTAATATGGTAAATAATTTTTATCATTAAAACACTTTCACTGACTTGCTCGGTGAAAATGATACAGTTATCACACTTGGCCAATCACATTACCGGTGACCGGTGCTGAATGTGGGCTGGGACTTTTGAATGGCTGGCCTGACAACACGCTTGCTTTCTCCGTCCTTATTGTCCAAAACCTGTGTATTACCTTTGATAGGAAAAGTTTAATAGCAGAATGCAATAAACTATATTTTTTAATTGAAAATTATTATTCTTTGACACACAAATGTTTAATTTAAAAATGCTACAGTATATACAGTTATAAAGGATTTAACCTTTCACATTTTGAGCAAAGCACAACACGTAGCCAGCAGATTTTTAAGCAAAAGCTGTCGGGCTGTGAGGAGTCAACCACATCACTTCTTTCTGTCACCTGATCAGTGAAGCGACGATACTTCCTGTGCTACACAGTGGCTGCTGCAAGTGGTTTGAATGTGTTGAAGTGTTTTTGGAGATGTTTAAGCTAAGAAAAGGACACCCTGTTGCTGCCATTGCAGTCACTCCAGCAATAATAAATGACAGGTATGCTGCTTACCTTCTGTTATGTTTTGTGAAATAGGACATTATGCAGTTTGAATGCTGTCTGAACACTATGTTGTGTACTATGTGTTTAAAAAGACAAAAACCAAAAAAAAAAAACACCTAAAAAATTATTTATTTTTATGGCTTTTATGGTGTCCATTTGTTCTCCACATAAATGGATATTAAAAGTCCATAATTGTTGAAGAGTTTAGGTTTTCCACCAAGTAAAAATTCCTTTTGACCGAAACATTTTCTTGTTAGAACACAAGTAGAAGAAAACACGTCCAATGCATGCTGATCCATGTACCTGAATATATTGAATATGTACTTGAATTCTACCAGACATCCTGATGTATACAAGCTTTTTAATTTCTAAAACCTCTTTCTCAGAATAGAAATAGTTTGTTATGTTATCTAAAAGACTTGCCGCTCTCATGTACAAGGCCATGTTCCTTGTAGTACCCAATCACATCCGCATACTAATTTACATTTGACATTTTATTCATTGGCAAAGTGAGGCAGAACTCAATCCAAATGCATAATTAAGCAGTTTGGGGTTTTGCTCATGGACCCAACAGTGGCTTTCTGCTTGTCTTTTGATTTAAACATGCAACTCTATGGTAATATTCAAGCATAAAAATTAAAACTAGCATGAAACTGATGCCATTTTCTTAGCACAAATGAAGTAGATAAAATGAGACATATACTGTAGTGGATAATGTTTAAATGAAAGTTGATATTGCTAAAAAATGATGTCAGGGGCATTCGCATAATTGTAGACTAAAAGGTCTTGATAAGCAGATAACATGACTAACTGGTGGCAATTACCTTTGATTGATAAACTATTACTTAATAGCTATAAAAAAGAACCATAGCACCATCTAACTGGAAAGAAATATAAATGTACAGTGTTAACTCGGCATACAAATTTAACCCCTTCCGGGTTTGAGTTCTTCAGGCAACATTTCATATTGCGAAACGCATCTTCTAATAGGAAATAATGTAAATGCAGATAATCTGAATGCCAAAAAATATTACCAACATAATTAATTTGCAAAACTATAATCTTTTTATTGCATATAAAAACAATCAAAACTTTCACAAACGAGATGTAAATTAAGTAAAATATTAATTAAATAGACATTAAACCTCAATTAACTTAATTTATGATTATGATATGGTTTAAAAATGAAACTGAAAGTTGCTCCATTTTCTTCTTGCTACCGTCCTTGCTAACATTATTGGGACCCATGGTGCTGTCTTCATTAAATCTACAAAAATCCACAAAAGAAAAATGTAAACTCACTTCGGCTGACTTTTACAAAATTTCAGTCCTTAACATGAAAATTCTTAAGATGGGCCGATTTTTCTTTCTTTCTTTCTTTCTTTCTTTCTTTTTTTTTACATAATTTCTAGAAAATATCCTGAAAAATTTGTGAAATCTCTTCTATTTCTCTCCATTGTTTGTTTTAGCTACCCACTGGTCTGATAAGCTTCCTTCAGCTAAGCAATTTACTTAACTATACTGTATGTGAATAGATAAACTCGACAGAACCCAATCTGGTTAATTTTTAGAAAACTTTCAGTTATCTGAATTATAGTTTCAAGGATTTGTACATAAACTGGTAGAACTGGAATTATGTTATCATACTAAACACTACACACCGATCTGAATTCAAGATGGCCGCCACCGTCACGGCTTCAAGATGGCCACCACTGTTGTTTCTCTTTCTGTCACACTTTTTTCGGGTTCTACTGTAGATAAAGGTACTGTAAAAGATGGTCTCAGAGAGAAAGACCAAAGAGTTGTTAACATCTTAACACAATTTTAGCTAAGTGTGTGATGAGCTCGCAGAAGCTCTTTTTTCGCTTGTTAGCAACATTAGCTTTATAGGTCCAGTGCCGTGTTAATGACTGACTCCATTTGTAGTAGGCAGGGAAATCTATTTGTGTACATTTTTGTCCAAATGACTGCATTAATGACTGTAAAATGGGATAAGTGCCTTTAGCTAAAACGCTACATCTCAATGTGGCTCCTCACTTCCTATTGTTTAGCATCATAAAAAGCTGACAGGCTTTCCTTTATGATCCGAGTCTTTGTTTTCTGTCATTTTCTCTCTCTGTCTCAGAGAGGGAAATTATGATAATGATGTAAACAAAGGTCAGTTTTAAAAGTGGAGAGTTTTAAAACTCCATATTAGACAAGATACTGAAAGCACTTAAAGCTGTTGTGTCATGGCAACACATTAGACTGCCATATAATAAAGACAGAACATTGTGGTCTGATTATCTTTACCTTCTGTAGAAAGCATTGCTTGTGTGCGGTCCTAACACCCCTAAAAGATTAATGTGTGTGTGTGGTGTTTACTTAATAACATAAGCTGATCTCAGGGGATAAGCTGATCAGTCAGGTGTTGACAGTAAAATCGATCGTGCATATTGAGCCGCAGCTGAATTTGCACAAAGGAACATTTAAAGGTAGAGGGTTGTAGCACTAGGTCAACATCCCTAATCTGTGTGCTGTGGAGTTTCAGTTCAGCTTTCTTGGTCAAGCAGTAATTTCAGAGTGCAAGAAAGTCTCTGTGTTCTTGCACACTCTATTATCAGCTAGTAATGAAGCCTTCAATGATCTCAAAACAGTTTAAGGCCGACTTCTGCTTTTGATAAATCCTTTTAACAAACAGGATTCACTTGCTTATTCTGAGTAATGCGAGTTTTTTTTTTTTTTTTTTTGCATTGGTGAGGACCCTGTGAATATATTACAATTTTGATGGCAGCACAGTGGCTTAGTGGTTAGCACCTCCAGGGTTGGGGTTCGAGTCCAGCCTCGAGTCAGCCTGTTCTCCCTGTGCTTGGTGGGCTTCCTACCGGTTCTCTAGTTTCCTCTCAAAGTCAAAAAACATGCAGGTTAGGCTAACTGGCGTTCCCAAATTGCACATTCTTTTTGAACCAGTCTTTAATGTTACTCAGGTGAACGAGTAGTCCTGGAGAGTGATTCGTTCATTTTCTACTGGGCGGCGCATGCGCAAAGCATCGCGAAACCTCCGTAGGCTATATACTGGAAACAGGAATGAGTAGCCTTTACCTTTGAGTCTTTTGGTCCAAATCGTTTCTTCTTTCGTCTCGTGGCTCCCATAGACGCTATGCAGTGCAGCACACAGGAAACAGAATTGAACGGTTCTTCTCAGTGACTCTTCTAGTCCTAGTCGTTTGTTCTTTTGTCATGTGACTCCCATATGGGAGACACTCCCATGTGACTCCCATATGAAGTGCAATAGATTCTAAAGAACGAACGACTCAGACTGTAAGATATGATAGGCGAGCTCATTTTGTTTATAATATGTATATGATAATATGTCCTTAGCTGCATTGTAATATTTTCATTACTGGAACTAAAGCCAAAATTTGTGTATGTAGACATGTTGGGGGTCTGTTTATTAAAAATTTAACATTTTATTTTATTTCTGATCAAAAGAGCGAACTGAACTAAATGACTCAAAAAAAGATTCGTTCATGAATGAGATTCAAAGAACCGAATCACTAAAATGATTCAAACCATCACTGTTGCACATAGTGTGTGAATCTGTGTATGTGTGTGCCCTGTGATGGATTGGCACCTTCGTGCCCTTAGTCTCCTGGGATAGGCTTCAGGCCCCCTGCAACCCTGTAGCATACTGTATATAGGATAAAGCAGTATAGATGACGACGGATGAGGTGACAACTTTGATCTTTTGAGGACATCTCGACAGTCCTCTCTGAGAAAACTGCTTAAATGAGCCTGCAATTTTTTTTCAAATAAGTCCAAAAGTTACCTTTTAGTACAGTAATTGATGTTAAGGTTAGGTTTAGATTTAGCGTATGTGTAGCAGAACAGTAATGACCGCTAGACAAACGTCTTTACATGGATAGTTCAATAAGACTTTTCATTTTCCTTTATGTGCAGTTGCTTTTATCTTCCTTTTTGGATCTTAATTGGATCACAAGCGACTCCATTGTAAAATAATGTTCTCTTCTTTGAACATTTGTCAAAAATGTGTTTATGACAGAATTGTAAATCAGTATGTGGTTATTGTGATTCTAGCTATTTATTATTATTATTTCTTTTAATAAAATGGGCATTTTGATTGTGCAGAATAACAGCTCCATTCTCAAAACATACCTGCTACAAGATAGAAAGTTTTTCCAGTATCAACTTGCATATCTGAAATGCTGGCCCCCCAGGAACTCCATTTACACATAGTCCAAACATGTAGGAATGTCTTGCAGCAAGGTCAGGACTATATAGTAGATGTGTAGAATGTGCAAGTGGTGTTGGTGAACGATTGTATGTACAGTCCACACAGACAGATGTGTCTATTCAAGCGCTCCATTCTTTGAATGTTCCACTCTTTTTCCACGCTTAGAATGTTTACAATTAGCCCTTAGCCAGGATCGTCATTCATGGCCGCATGGACGAGACCTGACTCGTGATTTGCTTCTTTCATGACCATGTTTTAATAATTTATCCACACAGTTTTCCTGATTATAATGCCCATTGGTTTAAGGGTGCTGTAGTGTTTAGTCCATTTGAATGGTTTCTTCCCATGTTTTTCTCATACCACAATGAATGGCAAACAAACCCAATGTATTGATTTTGCTCTAATTCAGACTAATAGGCATGAAAGCACCCTACGATTCAGTCTCGAATGTAAGCATTTGTCTTGGCATGTCACCTAATGAACATGTCTCTACACTTATTGAGACAGAGTAGCATGGATTTGTGTGTGTATGTGTGTCTGCGGGGGTGGATGTGTGTTTAGCTCAGCTTTTGCTCACCCACTGGCTACGGCTTTCTTCTTCTCAGCTCACACAGTGTCAGTGTTTGTGCCAGCTATAGCTGGAATGGGCGACTGCTCGAGGCTGCGCATGGTGGATAGAGTAAATGAGTATTAATATTCGCAGACTGCCACAAACTCCTGTGTCAGGAGCCGTGTCGCTTTACCTCGAGGCAGTGCTATCCTGGGCGTCGTGCGACGCTCGGCTTAATCAAATTCAACTCTGAGTTGACCTTTCAGACTGTGATAAAATGCTGCATGTGAGTGAAGCAGAAGCAAGAGAGTCACTTTACATACTGTAGGCATAGAGAGATAGATTAACACCTAAGTTTCAGGCAAGTGTAAATATTCATTATGAGAAAAAGACAACTTTAAAATATTTAACATTGCACTGGAAAAGAAAGTGGAGATGTCATCCGTAAAATAGAGCTACACCGATAGCAAGATGTTGACATGGATAATTCTAAAAAAAAAATTCTGTCTTTAAAATGAGAAACAGTTTTGCCAACTGCATCCAGATGGACTCCATGAAGCAGATTTACTAAACTGCCATTAAGAGCTGGATTTTCATGTACGCACAAGTGCACTTTGCTAGCATAAAACCACCGTATTGCTAATTAGATTGAATTTAAACCTTTATCATCTTTTTCAATTTCCCCAAACAACAAGTGGTGTGACTGTACAGTAAGTGGCATCAAAGGTGTAAGGCATTTCTCTGTCTATTATCAGCAAAAGATATGCATCCATACATTGTCTATATTGCTTATCCTGCATACAGTATGTTGGAGGGCGCCTCGAGCCAGTCCCAGGGAAATGGGTTGGCACACTCTCACACAGCCAATCATGAACTACAGGCAAACTGGAAACCGCTAGTTAGCCTACAATGCATGTTTTTGGACTGTGGGAGGAAAGCGGAGTACCTGGATGAAAGCCACCAAGCACGAATAGAACACAGACTGGAAACTACTGTAGATTTGAACCCCCAACCCGGGAGGCGAGGGTGCTAACCACTAAGGCTGCATTTACACTTCTCACGTTTGGTTCAATTAAAACAAACTCTGGTGGGTTGCCATGTTAGTGAAGTGCAAATGCTGCCATCCAAACCTTGGTGTACACCCAACAGACGAATCAAAACCACTTGAAATCCACTACCTAACGAACTCTGGTGCAGTTCAATTGACATGTGAATGTTTCACAGACCAAATATATGTAAACGAACCAAACCTGCTTTCCTAGGATTGTCTGATAATGACAATATCTGAGAACTTTCACTAGTCGACTCTGTATCTGTGATATTTAATGTAGAGGTCCTAGCTATGCAACGTGCCTTAGTTAGCACAACACTAGACAAGTTTCAAAAGCTTCCATGATTAAAAAAATAAAAAATATAAAATATGCAATGTCATAAATAAATATAACACTGCCAAATTGAATGTTAAATTTAATTAGCATGGAAGGACATTTATAATGAATAGCGCACAACAGCACATGTGCGCAAATGATAACGCAGAAGAGCTGCGTTCCATAACAACATCCGTCAGCTTCCTAAATGTTCACGAACATAAGACAGTTGAATGGCATAATAAAATGTCATATGGTTTTAAGAGCACCGGTTATTAAGTACAACCCGGCTGCACTATCCAGGCAGGCAGATGCAGGACCAGGGAGAGTATAAATCAGATAATTTAAAGATCGCTGCTTGCGTTTTGTTTGTTGATTAATAAATTCATTTTATTTGTGGTGTACGACTACCTAGATAAAAGCTAGCTGTAAAATAAAAACATTAGGTTATGGGTGACTGTTCTATTTGCCATCTAAAGCCAAGCTTTCAGTGTTTTCAATGTATAACTTTACAGTTTGTAAATTCTTCATGAGTTTTCAGCTGGTAAAGACACCACCATACAGATCTGGCCATTAAGAACGCACGTTTCGGGAAAAGTAATCTTGCGAGCTATCGTGGCAGCGAGCGGCAAGCTGTTAAAATGCCATTGATTACCTGTAGGGGGCAGTCGTGTTTTAATCTGAAATATTGTGTGTCTACTGAAGCCGAAAATGTGTTATCTCTCGTAGGCGCCCATTGACAGCAAGCGACAGAGCTCATAAACGTGTTGAGCTTAAACTTTAAATACTGATATGTATTTATTCTTCATTTTCTTTTCTCCTTCAATGATGATACTTCTTTAACTGCGCTTTCTCCATTCAGTATTATCATTATTATTATTATTATTATTATTATTATTATTATTATCATTATTATTATTAGTAGTAGTGCTTCGAATTGATATTTCTGAATATAATACTAATGTCTTTTGGTCTACAGTATGTGAACGCTAAGTGAACCAGGACTTTATACAGTGTATCATATTATAAAATGAATGTATCATATTATGCCTTGGTCCAAATAAAGAGACCCGAAATACAATTGTGAAGTCACCATGCCACCCCCTAATATATATACTGTATAATTGAGAGTTAGTTAGGGAAAAGCATCATAAAGAACAAGGAGCTAATCACCCAGGGCAATATTTTGGAACATAACTGTCCGCCAAAAGCCGTTGACCAGGTAAAAAAAGGATGACGGTAGTAACCCCTTAAGATCAATCTTCCACCACCATGCTTCACTGTAGGGTTTGTGTTCTCTGGCATCCTTATTCTTATGTCACAAGTTTACATTTTTTTCTCTAAATACTTTTGCAAACTGGAAAGATTTGCTGTACATCTTTAATACAGTATAATGGACTACTTTTTGATGTATATATAACCCCAATTGAGTCATTACACTATTCTAAAGGGGGCTGAATATTTATGCATGCCAATGAACATGCACCAATTCCCCCACATAAATATTGAGGTAACTATTGGAGGTTAATCACTAACTCAGAATATGGCCTAGACGCCACAGTGGCTTAATGTTAGCACTGACGACCTCCAGGTGAAGGTTTGTTTCCCATGTCGAGGGCTGGGTCTGTGTGCTTGGTACACATGCTTGGTAGGTTTCCTCCAGGTACTCCAGTTTCCTCCATCAGTCCAAAGACATGCAAATTAGGCTAATTGGTGTTCCCAAACTGCTAGTAGTGTGTGTGATTGCGCATGTAAATGTGTGTGTGCCCTGTGATGGATTAGTCATCATAAAGCACTATAGATGATGTGAGAGTGAGAATATGTTAGAATGATTTTGGCTGGATATCATAGTATCATACCTAACCGAATCTCTTTATAAGGTACTTATTGAAACTTAGTTCTGCTAAGGGTTGTTATCAACATAAGGAAGGACGAAAGATGTGATTTTATTGTGTGGAAGGCACGAGCCAGTAAAATGGCAGTGTGAAAGAGTGAGACAGAATCTGGCAATGGCCAACCGTAAACAGTTGGAGAGCCCTGAAATGTGCATTCTTTTGTTGTGTGTGTTTGTACATCTCAAAAGTGTTGCTTGGTGATTTTTATTACCGCTTAAAGGCTTCACTAATATGAATTCCTGTGTCTTTTCCTTTTCCCATCTCTCTCTTCTTCTTCTTTTTTTTAATGAATACTTTTATGTGTTGTGCTACGTGTTATGTGCACTGATATTTCTGGAGAGCTATAAAGTGTGCATCTTTCCTTGCCAGCACTGCTAAAAGTAATGGTGCCTCTTTTGATCATTCTCAAAGGAGACGTGTCTTTCGCCTGGCACATGTCGCTTGCAGAAGGAAAGACGAATATCATAAGCTAATGTTGAGATAAAATATGTTTTTTTTTTAAGGGGTCAGTTCATTTTCACAGTCGGTCCGCAGCATGTTCACGCCGCTAGCACCGTGTCAACGGTGCGTCTAAGGACAAACGTGTCTGGCGACTCGAGATAGGCAGCGGGTTCTTATCGGTGCAAATGGATCAATGGGGCTGCACTTACCAGGGTAGAGTGTGTCAAATCCAGATAGCAGGAGAAAGCACATAATACAAGATGTAATCAGATAGGAAGAAGAAAAAGAAGAAAAGAAAAAAAAAACACTCTCTTGGAGGCTTGTTGACTTCCCCACAGGTGGTTTCCATTTTTAGACCTGGCTGATTATATCTCATAGAAGGGGCGTAACTTGAGTTTTGTAACAAGAGCAGTCTATTTCTAGTTAATGATCATTTTCTTACCTGAGTGTGCCCTGTCAGAGCCGAATCTAATGGCCTGTTGATGTTCTTTTAATGGAGATGGATTAATATCCAGGCAGCAGGTAACTCATTCACGCTTTGGTAAAACAGGAGGAGCTGCAGGGAGCCAGTAGGGGAGTTCAGATGCCATGGGGTGATCACAAAGAAGATTGTGGATACCATTACTGGACGGGGGTCTGAGTAATTGTCCTGCTCAGACTATAGACATTAGCTTGGACATTAAAGCCTGCACAGTGTGAGGCCTTATAATGGAAGCAAAGTCATGAATAAAAACTTCATAATTTTAAAATGCCATTATGTTCTAACACCATAAGAGCTACCATAAGTATTTTCAACTTTCCATATACTGTATCAACAGTGCAAATGACAAATAAAAGACTGACCTTGACTATAATCAGGTATTAAATATGGTTCAGATAACTTTATTATTATTAATAATAATAATAATAATAACAATTTAAAAAAAAGTTCTCAAATTCTGGCAGCTTAAATATCTGTTGAAAGGAAAACCAGTCCACCTATGCTGATCACCTGGTCAAAATAAATCCATGAATCCCTCATTCATTTTGTTAGAAGAGTTTTTTTTTTTTGTCTTCTTCCCCTTTAAAGGATGCTACATGGATGAAGACTTCAGGCAAAGTTTGATTGGGTTTCTGCTTGAACCTATAGGGCACGATGGTGTAGATGAGCTGTCAGAGATGTATGCGAGGGCACATCACTCGGCTGTCCCTGAGGACATTTGTGCATCTTCCTTCCGCTGTTAGCATTCATAAGTGAACTACAAGGTTCAGACTTCAGAAAAAAAAGAGATAGCCTGAAAACATTAGCTTATCTTTAGGTTTAAAAAAAACTGTCATATAAACCTTTCTCTTTGATGGGGACATCTCTGTCCCAGAGGACATTGCGCATCTGTTTCTCCACTCGATACATTCTACCTCTTTCACTGCCCCAGGTGACTTTGCACATCCTTTTCTCGCTTCACGCGTTGCGATCTTAGTATTCCTCCGGGTGCCTCAGGGTCTCACATTCCTCTGCTGCAGCACTCCCAAGTCTCACCCCGTTAAACGCCTTTTGTTCCTAGAGAATTGCGCACTTGACTCAATTGTGCAAGCACCAGTTATCATCATTAATGGCTGAGATTGTGAATCAGGTGCGTTACTAATTGGTTGAAGCAAGAACATGGATCTGTACAAGTCCTCTGTGTATACAATCTGTACCACTAATCCTTCAGGACCGAATTAGCGCAAATTAAAATAAAATGATTTATGTGGTGGTGTGTTACTCAGTACACTAGTTTTATGTGTTAAAGGAATGACTGCAGGTGGATGTTAATTGAATCAAAGAACAAAAAATATTGCAAATAATGGTACCAGTAATCAATTGTCCATGGACTAAAGAATTGATTACGATGCAGACTCAATGGTTGTATCCCTTACTGTGTAAGTGCTCCTTGACATCTTAGTATACCCTTTTATTCTATGCACTGCACTTCGCTTGTTCTTTAATTTTAAGGATGTTAGAATACCCAGTGTTTGAAAAAAGGGCATGCCTGAATCCCTGCTATTTGACAACTCCTACCAATACATTTTTTTACTGGAAGGTCTGGTTATCTAATACAAAACAGAACCTGTTTAGTACCCCAGAGCAGTTTCTCAGAGTTGGATTCACATTTTCCATCTCCACAATCTCTCTCTTTTTCTTCACTATTTACTATGTTTCTTAACACACTATCCCTCCGTATCCTCTGTAGTGTTTAATGACTCCTACCAAAGAGTAATTCGTGGTAGAACTTGTTGTCCAGCACAAAGAAGTGATCTGGAATTCCAGTCCGGGTTCTTAGGGTTTTAGTCACTTTTTATATCACCACCATCCCTCTCTTTCTTTTTCCAAAGGACTCTGATTCCAATACTTTCCTATGTACTATTCAACAAATCCTACTGAAAATGATTGAACGCGAGGTCTGGCTATGTCATGGAAAACAGAGTACCTTTCTAGAACCTGTGAGGGCGTGCTAAAAGCCATTGCCTCTTTACATTGAAGAACTCTGTGCACAAAGAAAAACAAAGCACATTCGGATGACTTTCAACATCTTGGAAAGCTGTGTGCTGGAAAGTGGCGGGGTGCCCTAATTAACCGCTTCAAACCCAAGAGTTTTTGAGTTTTTCCCAACTTTTAACAATTCCACAGTCACTCCCTTGTTCTCCACTAGTGAAAATATGTCTTCATACCCATGTCTATGTCCCCTCCCTCTTTTCAACAACTTCTATCCAAAAATCTTGAGTTGAGGAAGGTTGGTTTTTGTTTTAGCTTGCACAGTTCCATATCCGTCTCTTGTTTTCCCCACTGAGCATTAACCCATTTTCTATTAAACAACTCCTACTATACCCAAGGCTATGTGATGGAAAGCAGAAATGATCCTGTACCGCAGAGGTTTTCTGCCATCTCAAAACTTTTTCCAGCTCCAGAATCTCAGTTTCAATCTTCAACATTAAAGAGGTTTCTGCATCCACTACCAGGAGAGACCCTGCTGTAATCATCTCTATGCTGAGAGGAACCTTGAAGGCATGGGTGTTCACCCAATTAATTTGGCTCTGGGATTTACTTCCTCATTATCTTGTTTGGCATATCTACTGCATTCAGCTACTTGATGTATAGACAGACTGCTGTTTTGTTGTCTAAGCTTTGATGAAGAATGACGGTTAACATAATCATGTGTTCACTGTGTCACACCAAGTAAGGGATGTTCAGTGCTGAACTTCATTCTCTACAGGGGTTATCCTGTACAGGGTCATGGGAGGCCTGGAGGCTGTCCCAGGGCTCAGTGCACTAGGCGGGATATTCAGTAGTGTCAATCTATCACAGGATACAAGCACACACTCACTCTCACATTATGAGTAACAAATGCCAGTTAGCCTAATCTGTGTGTCTTTGGACTGTGGGAGGAAGCCAGAGTACCTGGAGGAAACCAAACAAGCAAGGGGAGGATGTGCAAACTCCACGGACCTGTGGCAGGACTCATATGCATTCACATTCCATACAAACTTAAATAATTCTTTTGATTGTGTAAAGCTGCTTTGAGGCAATGACAATTGCTAAAAGCGCTATACAAATAAAATTGAAATTGGAAATTGAAATTAGAGCCTTGACCCTGGAGGTGCGAGGTCACTGTACCACCATGTCATCCGCATTTAACACATAAAAGAAAAACCCACTCATTGACTGGAAAACCATCAGACTCATGCTGACACAGAATCAGAGATGCTTCTGGATAGGTATAGGGGTGGCATGATGGATAGTGGTTAGCACTATGGCCTTGCACATCCAGTGTTGAAAGTTCAATTCCTGCCTCGGGTCTGTGTGTGTGGAGGTTCTCACCATGTTTGGGAAGGTTCATTCAGGTATATCGGTTTCCTTCCAAGGTCGAAAGACATGCAGATAAGGCTCATTGGCATTTCCAAGGTGCCCTAGTAGTGTGTGAGTGTATGTCCTTGCACCACATGATGTAATGGCATCATATCTAGGGCGTACCACACCTAGCACCCTAAGTTCCATGGGATAGGCTCTTGGCCTCGTGCGATCCTGTACAGGATAAGCGGTATAGAGAAGGAGAGGGTTAGTGTGTGCTGGGGGAATGGATGCAAATAGTTAAACAAATATGCCGCCTTTGTTTCTTCAGAATTAGAAAGCCATCCTTTTAAAATCCCACATTGTCATCTGGAAACAAAACAATACTCATCTAAGTCAAAGTTGACTATGGGTTAGGAATCTAGCGTAGGTTTGATTGACACTGCTAAGTCATTTGGGGTCACATCTGTGTGTTTTTTCACATCTACGTGATGCACTTAGTTAAGCAACAACAGCGGGCATACTTCACAAATTTTTTTTTTTACCAACCATGTGTTCTGTTGTTGTATGAGGAAGTTGTTGTTCAAGGTGGAGGTGGGTCTGCATCAAGGATCGGCTCTAAGCCCCTTTTTGTTTGCTCTGGTGATGGACAGGATGA
>JAQQZS010000036.1:32234170-32257011 GCA_030068045.1 Platyallabes tihoni
GACATGAAGTTAGTTGGTGTGAGAGAAGAGGATGCAGTGGCGACCCCTGAAAGGGAACAGCCGAAAGACAAAGAAGAAGAAGCATGTGTTCTGTTGGAAACGGAGACATCATTTGACAGGGACCATGAGCTGGAACTGTTGCTGTCGGGTCACGTTAACTCACTTGCTGGGTGGCTTTTTGTCATCAGCTGTTGTATTGTCAACACTGGGTCGTGCAGGAACAGCGTCTCACTAGGAGAGCCCGCGCAGATGACAGGCATCCAGTGAATGAACTGTGTCATGTAATTTACTTACTGATGACTGCAATTATCAAGCTCTGACTCACCATATACACACCGGGGTTTTATGCACATGGGGAAAAAAAGCATGAAAATGGAAGTGATAATTTGGCTCTGGATGGACTGAACTGTGTACATGAATAAAGAAATGTAGTGGCAAATGTGTCCTCGGATGTGAGTGTGTTCACTTTGTCTCGATGAGCTTTTTGTTTATTAGGAGCTTGTCATAAAGTCTATTGTAAGCTGTAAATAAAGGAGTGGTACATGAGATGTTGGTACAAGGAGCACAAAGAGAGTTTAATCGACAAAAATGTGCAAAAATTGAAGCACAGTTGTACACAGGTGTTCACAGTCAAAACAGACTGAGCACAAGGTAATTATGTTAAAAAAAGGCTTTCCTATAAGGCAAATGTTATTCTGCAGAATTTTTTCATGTAATATTTCATTGCACAGCTGGAAGGTTGAAATTCAAATCAATAAAAAGAAAGCATCAATGCCATCCATTATCTATGCCACTTATTCTGGAGCCTATCCCAGGATCTCTGGGCACAGGGTGAGGTATGCCCTGGATGGGGTGCCAACCCATTTTAGGGCACAAGCATATGCACTCACATCCCCAATCATAAACTGTGGACAATTTGGAACCACTAATTAGCCTAGATTGCATGTTTAGGCTGTTTAGTTCGATTTGGCATGTGAGAACAATTACACACGACTTTATTATAATATTGAACAGTGACGCACATGAACTGCAAATTATATGTTATTATAAGTTGTATTACTTTATTGGGGTAGCCACATTGTATCATTGTTGGCAACAGATGCCCTTTGTGGCGCACTCCACCCACTGTCTCCAGCCTTGGGTCTGGTACTGATTCCCAAGTCTCAAGTGGTTGGTCTCAATTTCTCACAGGCATAGGGTTAAGGGCCTTGCCTAAGGGCCCAATAGTGGCAACACATTGGTGGCAGGGCCCAGCGCCCAAGCCACCACTGCCACAATTTATTATATTGTGAATAAACTACAGTATGGTAATACCCTTATTATGGTAAACTGACTGACCAACCAATCAACTGAGTAACCAAATGAAAAAAAAACAAATAAAAGCAAGAGATTCAGAGTCTGGACAGCCTTTAAAATGTATTTTTCTTCACAAGAGCCGCTGTTGCAGCACTGTTACTAAAGAACAGTCATTACACTTGGACACAAAGTAAAAAGAAAAATGCTTCACACGCACACATACACACATGGTCATGTTATAGTAAACAATACACGCGGACATGGATTTTTAGGATATTGGCTCAGTTGTGATCACGTGATGCTCGGCAGACAAAGTGCATGCGTACTACTCGTGTATCAAGACCTTGCTCATTTATCAAGTTAAAATGTACACTTGCAGATCAAGTTACTCGCAATCCAAAACCCAAGGTTCCACTGAAGTTTAAATTTGACTCAGTCATGAATTGGCCTCAACTGCCTTTAGACTTGACCTTGGCTAGTCCTGGTTTTAGACTTGACAATGACAGTATCGACTACAGCTCTGTGATACACAAAAAAATAGCATTATCAGTCCAAACATTTCTCCCAGCTCGGTTTTCCTTTCATTTACTGACAGAAAGTCAATCTAGGATGTATCACATTAGCAGCTAAATCTGATCAATAGCTCTATTTTGGCCTTCACGAGTGTCTGTGTTGAATAAAGACACCAGAATGCCAGACTGTTATCTTTTTATATCAGCCTGATGGCATGATCTCGATGAAAGTATTTTAAATTCAGCTTATGTTCACGTATAGCATCTTGCCAATGCTTGGCTTGAATTTCATCTATAGTGCTAGGGCTGAGAGTGGCAAAGCTAAGTATGGGGTTTCGAGTCATCCTGTCCCTTTGTGTTTTCCTGTTATTGTGTTTATAGTCAGGAAAAAGTGGGACAATTTCTCTGCCCCAGGCCATAGTCTGAGTTATTTGAGCCATTATTGCATGATTCACCATGCTTCTGGGGATTTGAAGAAATGCCTGTGGTGGTCACAGATGTGCCCAAAGCACATTGCTTTTTCTAACTGGATGGAGAGGCTTTAAAGTATGGAATGATGAATGAGTAATGATCAGTGTGAAAGGGAAGATCACAAGAGAAAGCGAGCTTGAAGAAATGATGTGGTGGTTAAAGAAAACAAGGCTGTCTGTATAAGAAGAATGGATTGAGGAAATCAATTGAGCAAGGGGAAGAAAAACAGCAGGTTGGTGAGAGATGGGACTGAAATTGTAGTACTAACCCCTTTAGAACTGGTTTAGACTAAATGGTAGTATCATTCTTTCATTCATTCTTTCAATCTTTCATTCATTAATTTTTTATACCACAGTGCTATTCACTCGGCCAACATACGGCCAACATACGTCATTTGAGGAAGACCATAGGAGCAAAAATTATACACACCTATACGCAAATTCAAACTGAATATAGCACCTTTATGGTTTGTTAGATTTGTGATTATGGGTGTTGCGCCACATCTCAAACTGTTAAGCATATAAAGATCTATTCTTAGTGCTATGGTTATAAAGATTTATTTATTTATTTATTTCTTATGTGGAAAAATCACCAGAATCACCAAAACTTGTGTTTTATCTACAATTCTATACTGTATACTGTGAGTGTTAAATGAGTGTTACTGTATACTGTGAGTGTTAATTTGTCATGGCAACCTTGGAAGGAGTCTCCAGTGTCAGCAATATTATTTTTGTTACATACTGTAGGGATTTGCATGAACTTGACAATATGCCTTTTCCCCCCTTTGGTTTATTAACTTCAAGAAAAAAATTAAAATTGAAAATAGAGCTAGGTCAGGGAACGACTGTTTATAGCTGCTATAAATACACTGTAAGTGTCTTTAATAAGCAATAATTAAGTACAGTACAAATCTTCCTAGGACATTTGTTAAAATGGCTGCAATACTTATATAGTGCAATACAGTAGTTCTATAGATAATACATACTATATATATATATATCAGTCAGATTTTTTTACATAAAAGTCAAAGTAAAGCATTTCTCAGTTTTCTGAGATGGGAAAAGACTTTTCGCAGACGTTCTACAAGAGTAACTATAAAAGTAGATGCCCTACTCTAATAAACAAAAATTTTTTTTTGTTTTGCCATAAATTCCTGTCGAATAAGAGGAATAAATCTCCTGTTTTATGAAAATAATCAACTTCAAGCTTTGTAGGAGTAACTCTAATTTGCGCTGAGTTGCATCACATAAACGCTATTCTTCACTGCTATTTCTAGCACTTAAAAACACATCCAGTTTTAAGGGCTAATTATACAGAGGACGCAGTCACTACTATCAATTTTGTTGTTTCAGGTCACAGACACAGTGTAAAATTTTTCATTAAATGCGTTTGCATTAAGTTTGAGAGATTCATCTGCGGAGAAACAACTGCTAAACAAGAGAAAAAATAAAGTGGAAGCTCAAAGATATTTTTATATTTTATCATAGTTTGACATGTTTGACTCATACGGCAATAACACCTAACCGATTAAGCAGATTTCATCATACTGTATGTCTGCTGTACTTGGGACAAAAATTGTGTAGGACAAAACAAACTAACTAGAGCATTTGGCCCCAGTGGTGTCCTTTTACTTATCCAAAAACATTTTCATTTTTTTTTGTTTAACGAAGATCAAAACAAAGCCCAACATACGACAAAAAAGGAATAAATAATGTAATTGTTCGATAGAAAATACCACAATTAAATATTATAGTATAATATTTAAATTGCCAAAAATCTAAATTACATAAAAGAATACTTTTGTAGCCAAAAGTACTAAGAGAAAAGTGAAATTCACTGTTTTTAAATTACATTTTGAAAATGTTAAAATAATGGCAATCACAGTAATAAGAATAATTTGTTATTTTTATGCAATGAAATTATTATACAACAATCAGTATTTAGTCTGAAGTCCTTTACCTGCTGGATCCGCCTGGGCACGGAGTCAAAAAGATGTCTGCAGTATCCTGGTGTCACTCGCTCAATCCATACCTGCTTGATTACTTCCTGAAGATCATGTACAGAAATTTGAGAATTCCCTTGTTTTTGACATTTTTGTGCAGAGGTGAAAGTAAAAAAAAATAAATAAAAAAAAAGAAGTTCTGACACATATTTGTTCCATTTATTAATTAAAAACCAGCTGATTCTAATTAGCACAACTCAGCCAGAGGACTTATTAGTGACATCACCTGTTTTATGCATAGGAAGAATTATACTACATGGCATACAGTACTGTATGTTGTCTTAAATACTTATGGCCCCTAGTGTAATGTTAAAAATATATATATTAATAATTATTACTACAATAAAAATGATATACTTACAGTCATACTAGTACAATAAAAATCAGAATTCGCTCTTTCAGTGAAATCTTTTATAAAAATCAGACTTCGCTCTTTCAGTGATATCTTTTATACATTGTAGGATCAGAAACCACACACTCACTCACTCACTCATCGTCTATACCGCTTTATCCTGTATACAGAGTTGCAGGGGATCTGCGGCCTATTCCAGGAGACTTAGGGCATGAGGTGGGGTACACCCGATCCATCACAGGGCACTCACACATATACACTCACACACTTGTTCATACACTATGAGCAATTTTGGAACGGCAATTAACCTAATCTCAAGTTAAGTCAAGTAGTCAAGTAAGGCTTTTATTGTCATTTCAACCATATACAGTTCAGTAACCAGTGAAATGAAACGGCGTTCCTCCAGGACCGTGGAGCTACATACTGTACATGTAACATAAATTAACAGAAACTCATTAGCGGACACTACTGTAATTAGCTGACTATCTAAGACAAACCAAATTTACACCATAAAGTATCAAAAACTATTCTAAAGTACTATACAAAAGACAACAACACAAGACAACATGAAGTGCACATGCAAATGCGCAAACAGGATCAGCAACACGATACAATAAACTGTGATATACTGATATAGTGGGTTGAGGTGGTGCAACTTAATGGCATGAAAGATAAAAAACAGTAAACTTTTCTTGTGAGTAGCAGCATAGACGAGATAGCAGATAGCAGTTGATGTGATGATATAAATATTTGTGCAAAAAAAAAAAAACTATTGTAAGTTTGGTGTTGAAAATATGTTGGATGGTTGTAGATCAGTGTGTATGTGCGCATGTGTTTATCAGTCCAGTCCTTTCTTGTTGAGTAGACGGGTGGCATGTGGGTCGAAGATATTGTCTGGATTTTGAGGTGGATGCTTCGGTACCGTTTTCCAGATGGCAGGAGGGTGAAGAGTGAGTGAGAGGGGCGTATCTGCATGTCATTGGACTGTGAGAGGAAACCGGGGTAGCCGAAAGAAACCCACCAAGCACAGGGAGAACATGCAAATTCCATGCACACAGAGATGGGAATCGAACCCCGACCCTGGAGGTGCATGGCGACAGTGCTAACCACTACACCACCGTGATAAAGATTATTCTTGTAAAAAAAAAAAATGCATAATGATATGGTGTATGAAAACGCCGATGTCCTCTGTGATCCTTAAGTGGTTTTAAGAAAGAATACAAAAGAGTATAATTGCTTTTTTTTCACAATTCTTTCAACAGTAATCCTCAATCACATCATTTTTTTAAAGCTCTTTCATTTTCTAAATAATGTTTTCCTCTACAGTGTTGCATACGTTTTTTTTTTTTTTTTTTTTTTTTGCTTTAATCAGTTAAAAAAAATTAATAGTTGATTAAAAATATAATGACTGTGGTCACATGACCTAATCCCATGCAGTGCTCAACTATAATGCACACTACTACCAAGAATAGTATGTAGTGCTTAATATAGACGAGAGCACTAGTGCAAGTATACTATATGCGGTATACTGTATAAGCCTATGTATATCTGAGTGTGTGTGTGTGTGTGTGTGTGTGTGTGTAGCAGGTGAGGACAGTAGCTCCTGATTGTTTTATTTATTTCAAGCAGGAACTGTGATTCATCACCTCGCCCACACACGTGCGCGCACACACACACACACACAACACACACACACACACAACACACAATCGCACACACAGAGCTCCCAGGGTTGTTGATCTTTGTGATTATGCCCTCCTATTCAATCATCCCACCATCCACAATCCGCCATCCACCACCCTCCTCCTCTCCATGACCTCCATATCAGATGGCATATCACACTCGAGAACAAGCATATATATTTGTGGATGAGCTCAGAAAAAGTGGATGATATCACACATGAGGGAGGAATATTGTACAGTATTGTGGTCTTGCCTCACCTCTCATTTGTGACTATTTTAAAGACATACTATGCTCAAGTTGTGATTTTTAAACAGTTAACTATTCCTGCCATAAAAAAAAAAGTGGCTCAAAAATATTTAATATTCTACAAATTCCCTTCATCATCATCCAAACTGGCAGTCAATCGATGTTGCCTTCAAAGTCGGTGCACTGCTGTGGGTCGCTGCAGGGGTCCTCTCCCTCGTCGCAATTCCTTTCCATTTTTCTTTGCCACTGACTTTTGTACCTTCCAGCCACATGGTCATTGGCGCCATAAATATTGCTAGGGTAGACGATTGGGATCCAACCCAATCAATGCCTCAATGCATTCGAATACTCCAGAATCTTTGGAAAACCGTGAGCTTATTGGGTTCAGTTTTAAGTGTGGATTTTAACTGATCCATAGTGTAGGATTGGCAGGATCAGTGTCCAGAAGAGACACATTTTCGTCCTGATGGAAATGCTGGTTTTCATCCATGGGCACCACTCCAGAGACACAAATGCTGCCACTGCCAGGCCAGTTCTACTGTGGATTTCAATGGCCACTTTTATCATTTTATGAAAATGATAATTTTATCTCAGCGTGTAATCTCACTAAAAAGGCTCTAGCATTATACTGTGAACCTATAATGAAAAGAACAGGAAACTGAACACCAATGTGTCTAGCTAAGTTTATTATTATTTATAATAATAATAGTAATAATAATAATAATAATAACCAATTATAGGTTGTTTTGCTGTGTGTTATATGATAAAAATGTGTCACATTCTGGGAAAACAAAACAAACATACTGTAAGAACTTGGGTAACGTTCTTGCCAGTAGCATACTTTTAAAAATATTACATTAAATCCTGGAATTTACAACCTCCAACTAAATAAATAAATTAATAATAAAAAAAAAGTTAGGAAGGTGTGAATACTTGTGTTTAGTATTTGCTGTCATGTCAATATGCCTTCTCACATTATTAACAGTAAATTACTGTACACAGTTAATAGGAATAGGACAGTTCAACTTCTTTTTTTTATAATAAAACACAATCTGTTTGGGTGTGTATTAAAAAAAGACATATCTTTTTATTTTTAAATGTAACACTAAGGAGCTGCTTCTCTTTAAAAAAAAAAAAAGAGAGGATCTTTTCATTTCGTTGCTTTTAAACAAAGCATGATTTAACCTGGTGGTGTATCTGGTTGTTCAAGTCAAATTGGGACTTCTGATGAAATTTGTTACATTTCTGATAAAATTAAGGTGTAAAACGCGTCTGTCCGTGGAAACTGTACACACAATCATTCACCAACACCACTTGCACATTACAGGAACTTGGCTGGAAGTTATTGCCACATCCCTCATACAATCCTTATATCACTCCATGACATTTCCACATACTTGGGCTATTATACGAGTTCCTGTTGATCCAGCTGTTAGATGTGAAGCGGGCTTTCTACCAACAGTAATGAAATGCTGGGATAAGTGCATCCGAGGATTATATAGAGAAAGAAAGGTTTTAACTCTCAAAATCGTGTTCTCTTATTCTACACAATCCAAAGTCCTGGTTTGTCTTACACACCCATGGGATGAGGAAATATTGTAAAGAGGCTGTAATAAAGCAGGTAAGCCACATCACTCAAATAAGATCAAATAAGTATGATAAATGACATGCATGACATTTAGAAGAAGCTTTACTTTAATGTCATCTATACATTACAGCACAGGGAAATCCCCCCTCCCCCCCCCTCCGCATACCCTACCTTGTTAAGAAGCTGAGGTCAAATCACAGGGTCAGCCATAATACACCCCAGAACCACCACCACCACCCCATCCCCCACCCCCTGGGAGCAGTGAAGGTTAAGGGCCCAAAGGTGGAAGCCAGACAGTGCTGAGGCTTGAATCCCCCAAACCTTCTGATAAGTGACCCAGAGCCTTAACATTTGACCCACCACCGCCCTTGTATCACACACAAAAGTTATTGAATGAGTCAGACCGTCTGTGAGGATGTGATATAAGTGTGTGCAGGAGGGGGATTGGTGGAAGGTCTGGGGTTTGAATGAAGTACACCTACGCAAGGTCATCCAATATGACTCTGTCTGGCCCACAGAGCAGGCTCCTCATAGCACCAGATCAGAAATAGACTCATTAAATGGCTTTTTAACACACTGGAGCCATTTAAAACGGGTTCATTACTACATTTCTCCCCAAGAAGCCTCTCAGACAAAGTTCATTTTGGTTAATTAAAAACCTCTTAAATAAACTATTATGCACCAAAATGCAAAAAAAAGAAGAAGAAAAGAAATAGCTGCAAGTAGAAGCAATAAGAATCTATTAATGTTGAATCTATTTCTCTTTCTTCTAAAAATGTCATTTTTTAAAAAATATCAAGTATCTGAAATGTGATCTCGCAGTCTAAATGCATACTCAACAAACCATCACATTGTTCTTTTATAAAATTCTTTGCTTATTATGGTTGTTCTCATTTTTACAACAGTAAATATTACTAATATCACTAATATCTACTTTGGATCAATCAACATAGACACAGCAGTTAAATCTATAACACTTATACATACATCATACATCTTATTGTCTAAAAAGTAAAAAAAAAAAAAAAAAAAAGAAAGAATTTTTGGTGTTTCAGGAGTTAAAATTAAATTCTGGTGCTTAAAAGACTTATAATTAAGTAAATGTTGTTTTGAAGTCATGTTTGCAAGGTCGTGTCGGGGTTGTTCATTCAGCGTTATCCCAGCGGCATGTCCGCAATCTTGGTCCAACGTCATTTTATCAAAGTAATTATAAAATAGAAACTATTTTATTATAAAATAGAAACTATTATTTTGTCCAGTTGCCAAATGAAAATTGCCACAATGTTTTGAGAACCAAAAATGTTTTTGAAGCCAGTTTTTTTTCATCTCTTTATTTATTTGTATCCAGTTCCAAACTGATACTGTAGCTCACTCTTCCATCTGGGAGGATAAAAGACCTACATGCTTCAGAAACCTGAAGGTCACTGCATCATTTCTAACTCTTGCTCATGCAGATGGCTGAAGTTGGCTAACATTTCATGGATCAGCAGAAGATATTTGCATTTTGTCTCGATCTGGGCTAAAGGTATAGGAATTTGCCCTACTAATTGTTTAATTAACGTAGTCACATATATTTGTTTACTTTATTTAAGGATTTCCTGCACTACCCATTAAGCCAACACATGCCACTAATTGACAGAGGGTCCCTTTAAAAGTCTATGGCATTGAAAAGGTCGGGTTCATCAAGGCCTACTAGTGTAGTAGGCTTTCAAGAGGTCAAGAGTCTCTGGTGGTGCCCACGAGTGGGATTTAAACTTCGATCACTACAGTACTTTAAAAGTACTCTGCTTGAACAGATCTTCTCCCAAAGCTTCAACATTTATGCAATGCTGTACATACTCTGGATTTCTCATTAATATGCCGTTGAACATTGGTGGAAATCGGGAAGCCAGTAAAGAAGCAAATACAACACTACAAGCTAATAAATGTGCATCAGCACCATAAATGAATTCAACATACAAACAAAAAGAAAGACTCCATCAGGATTTAACTAAGCAAATGGTTAAGAGCCTTATTGCATCATTACTGCAGTGATTAATGCGGTTCAGCTGGCAACAAGATATTTAACCCTAGCTGATGCAATGAGTAGCTTCTCATTTCTTATTCCAGAGGACTTATCCTATGGTCTTGGTAAATACATTACTCTTTTTCAAAAGGTCAAATTATTGTCCTGCATCAAGACAATAATTTGACCTTTTGTCCTTTTGACCTTAAAGGAAAGGACCTTTTGACCTTAAAGGAAACAACTAAGGAGACCACTGAACCTACTAAAATTTGATTAAGAAAAAACAACAACATATTATTAAAACCTGGAAGGATAGCAGCGAACCATCATCTTCGAGGAAGAAATGTGGTCAGAAAAACATCCTGAATTAGTATGATGGAAGATCACTTAAATGCTTAGTGAAAGCTAGTCATAAATAAAACAACAGTTGAACTTAATGCTATGTTTAATAGTGAAACTATGAGCATTTCCAAGGGACTGGGACTAAACAGCTGTGTAGCACCATTGAAGCTAATGAGAAAAAAAAAAGACTTTGGTTTGCTATGGAGCATAAAGAAAGGACTGTGGAGTATTGGGAAAAAGGTTTTGTGGTCTGGTGAGTCCAGATTTGCTGTGTTCCAGAGTGATGGGCGCATCAGTTTCATAAGCAAGGCAAATTAATTGATGCTTCCATCATGCATAGTGCCTACTGTACTGTACAAGCCTGTGGGGATGTGTTATGTGTTATGATCTGGGGGTGCTTCTGTTGGTCAGGTCTAAATAATGATATCAGCTGAATATACTGAATGACCAGGCTTTTTCATCAATGGATAGTTTTTTCAAGATGACAATGCCAGGCTCAAATTGTGAAAGTGTGGTTCAGGGAGCATGAGACATCATTTTCCCACATGGATTGGCCATCACAAACTCTACGTTAGATCTTAACCCCACCGAGAATCTTAGGGATGTGCCGGAGAAATCTGCAATCAAAGCAAAATGCGGTACAAAGAAATAATAGAATGTGTGACTTTTTTTTTGTTTTTGGCCAGGCTGTGTATTTAATGTGTTGCATGATGGAGTTTCCGATTTTGTTCTCAGCTGTAAGCTTGGACTGGTTTCCACTTACTTGTAAAGCAAATTGAAACTGTCGCATCTAAAGCTAAAGCCAGTGTTTCAGCTGAACGCAGTGTGCTTTGTTCTACTTGCCTAGATTACTGTCTATGTGTTTTTTTTTTTTCATATTTTCTTTCTTTGGTCCTATGGTGTCAGTTTTTGTTTTTATGCCATGTGTTAAAGAGGACCTGGCAGGAATTTGGATAGGCTGTCGGTCTGTGACACTCACTGTTACATCCAGTTGCCTTCTCTCTCTCTCTCTGTCTTTCTTTATTTCTCTTCTCCTGTTAAATCCACTAACTAAGGCCTGTGTGGGTGTACGACACACTTATATAAACCTTCACGTTATGCAATGGGAGGGTTCTGTGTGTGTGTGTGTGTGTGTGTGTGTGTGTGTGTGGTTGCTGTGTAAGTACAGTAGGAAGAAGGAAACTTCAGTCAGGGGCTTAATTTAGAAACACACACCATTCATATGTTTATTTGTGCATGCATCTGCTTCCTTTTGTCCTTCACTCACTTCTGTCATTATGCAATACATTATATGCCATATGCATGAAATACAAGTTTTGATTCTAGTAAGATCTTACAGTCGCTCCATCATTCTGTGTGTCAGAGGGCGATTTATCGCTGCTATGTTTTTTTTTTTTTAGATAATAAATTAACTTTTTTTTTCTCTTGTGATAATAGTAGAATTTTTTCCATTCTGTTTTCCTTATTCATCTTTTTCCCCTAGGCAAGTTAATGAATGCATGAGAAGGAACGAGAGAGAGAGAGCGCGAGCAGATGGTGGATTATGCTAGTGAATTATTTTCAATTATATGTTAGTGCTTCCTTCCTCAGGTGTTTGACACCAAATTTCAGAATGCAAAGTCCAAAAAAATGGATGTAACAGTTTGGATGCTATTAGCAATGCCGGGATTTTTACACGATGCAGCTGCTCGAAACTAAAAAGTAGCAAAACATATCAAGAGGGGAAAATGAAAAAAAAACAACCTTTGCCTTAACATAGACTTGGTTCTACAAGGACGGTTACAAATATAATTAAATTTATTTTATTGTGTGTAACTAAAAACTAAAAATAAGGTTAGTTTTACGCTATGGCCAATTTTGGCAAAAATTGGATGATAAATACCTTATATTCTTAAATCTTCAACACAATTGAGAATTATTAATCCTAGACAAGGATTAAAGCACTTTACTGAGCATTTTTTTTTTTTACTATAAAATCGTAAACAAAATCGCATCACATCTGGAACTCCTTTAAATGGTCCAAACATGTGGAAATGGCTTGGATATATGCTAGTGGGGTTGGTCAATGATGTGTGTGTGTGTGTGTGTGTGTGTGTGTATATAGTTTCCACAGGCAGCTGCATCTCGTCTGCAAGTTGCCGTCAAAAAGTTCTCTCTGATCAGGCGTTCCACTTAGCGAATGTTCAGCAGGATCTTCATTCGTGGACGCATGACCTTCCATTTCACCATTCAAATGTTTTACTGCAGCTAAGAGTCTCATTACCGTATTGCGCTTGATGGGAAATCTTCATTTATGAGAAATTTCATCACAAGTCCCGGTTTGACTTGAACACCCCTCGTATTAATTGGCAGCTTATTAGACATTCTTGTATAGACCTTTGACTTGTATATGAATATGAAGACATACTCGGAAAGTTTTTGTCATACTTAATGGATTCTTAAAAATGCACACACACACACACACACACATACACACTGGTCTGACCATGTTTCTCTAGCCCTGTGCACGCTGATAGTCCACAGGCCTGACGATTGACTGCTGTGTCCTCTGTGCCGCATGTGATCATTAATCCTGAACTTGTTAAGAGGACCAGCTAGCAAACTCTTCCCTCTCTCTCTCTCTCTCTCTCTCACTCACTCACTCTCTTTCTGTCTACTAATTGCTAAATTCATTAGTCAGTGCTGAGGCCCAGCCGTGTAGTGACTGCTCCGGGGACTGATGGGAACTCTGTAATTAGGAGTGTCCCACTTTTAAAACATGCCTTCCATTTGTCCGTGGGTGACAGGATGAGAGGATTGTGCAGGAGAGTCCGGGCCTGAGGACAGAGATATAAACAGGATAGAAGGTACAATTGTAAGCACAATCTCAGCTGGGATTTCAATAGCAAGCAGGCTGAATGTTTGTGATCTCAGTAGTCGGATTTACGGATTTATAGAAATCAAATAAACCGAAGACGTCCTCAGTCCACTTGGACAAGAAATTTCCAGGTATAAACCCTTGATTTTTTTTTCTTTGCGTATTTTAAAATATTCCTTTTTGGTAAACACAGCAGGTTCCAGTGAGAACTCCAATAAATTCTCCATTGTACAGTTTCTCTTTGGGATTAATAAAGTACTCATCCATCCCTCCATCCATCCATCCATCCATCCATCCATCCATCCATCTATCTATCTATCTATCTATCTATCTATCTATCTATCCATCCATCCATCCATCCATCCATCCCAAATCCAAATTTTATTTGTCACATACACAGTACGATATGCAGTGAAATGCTTATAGGATAAGAAATAAATAAAAGCTTATAGATAAGAAATAAATATGAATAAACAAAAAGAAATGCAATAGATTTAACTAGGATAAAAAATAAAAATATTCTGTACAAATAAAGATATTCTGTACAATATAGAAAAATATAGAAAAAATAGAAACTTAGTGTAAATAAAAAAATGACTAGGGGTGTGCAAATATCTATCTATCTATCTACTAGTGATGGGAAGTTTAAATAATTTTAGTGACTCGGTTCTTTGAATCTCGTTCATCAAAATGAACGAATCTTTTTTTGAGTCATTTAGTTCATTTTGTTCTTTTGATCAGAAATAAAATAAAATGTTGCATTTTCAATAAAAAGACCCCAATACGTCTACATACACAAATATTGGCTGTAGTTCCAGTAATGAAAATATTACAATGCAGCTAAGGACAAATTATAATAAACAGAATGAGTAGCTCACCTTTCATATCTTCTGGTCCGAATCGTGCATTCCTTTACGCTATTAGCGTCTATGGGAGTCACGTGACAAAAGAACGAACGATTCGGACCAAGATTCAAAGGTAACTACTCATTTCTGTTTCCGTAGTCTAAAATGATAGATCATGACCATGACATCATGACACTGATTAATATTTTGTACCAGTATCTGTGACAGTAGTGTGTGACTCTATAGAAAGTTGGAAATCATTATTCAACATGTATTGAAGGAGTCTCCAGTGCCAGTGCACTATAACAATCATTGAATTTTCCGGGTTTCTAGTTACTTTGGAACATCGCAATCTTTTTTCTCTTTTGTTTTTCTACTTAACTTTAAAAAGACAAAGCGGCTGTTTAAAATAAGAACTAACTTGTCTCATGTCAAATCATGAGACAATTGTAATTATCTGCAAATTGCTGTGCACCACATTGTTGATGATTTTCCTGAAGTGTTCCTTAAGGAGAATGAATTTTTTTTTTCTCTCTGCATTTTCTAACCAGACAGCTGTCTCTCTCTCTCTCACACTCTCTTTCTCTCTTTCTCCCACGTCTCCCACATTTCCCATCTGTCTTTCTCTCCCACACTGTGCATCATAGCAATATTGTCTTTCATGCTTTACACAGTCTATTACTGGTATTTCAGCTCTTGTATCAATCCACACTTCCGTCCGTGCAATAAAATGAAGGTGTGATGGTATTCCTGTCATGTTAAATTCATAGCCTGGCATTTGCACGTGCCCGGTGACATTCATCATCGGTTTCACCGGAGGGGCCGCTCAATAAACGATATCCCGCCGTGGCGTTGATTAACTTGGCACTCTTGGCTTCGGGAGGCAGGTAGAACATCGACTGCGGATTCATTGCAAAAGCGTGTGATGTTTAAAGACTAGAAAATGTTACAGAGGAGCGTGAACACTTAAAAAAGAGCGGGCTCCAAGAATTAATTATAATTTAATGCGCCTAGTCACATATTTGATGACCAGTAATCACGAATTGATTTTGATACCGTATTTGAAATGCATGAAACCATTTAAACTCTCCATTATCTCCAGAAACTCAAAAATAATGGACAATAAAAAAATCTTTAAAATTTATAATCAAGCTAATTTTACGGTAGGTAACTATTAATTCAGTAAAGCATTAAGCACAGCGTATTAAGCGGTATATAAAAAAAAACACCAATATGGACAGAAAGTAGGTTCATTTATTCATTTACAGAATTATAGGATACCTGGTTAGTATCCATAATAACCAGAGACCTACTGTAGAACATTCATAGTACATTCATCATAATTCTGTAGCACATTCCCAGCAAGTACCCTATCGTTCGATGAGAGTAGTAGTATAGTTGTAACATACTGTAGTTGTGATTACTTTCCATGTATTAGTAATTATAATGACTGATAAAAAGACATAAAGATAAAATAGAATGAAGGACCCGAGCAAAACATTGAAAATACATATGGTGGACATAGTAGACAAATCTTGTATCTTGTAAACTACAGATAAAGTTCTTAAAAGTATGCAAAGATATGCAGGTTAAATATTACTTAAGTAAAAGTACAAGTCATCCATTTGCATTATTTGGAAAAAAAAAGTGCAAATGTCCTTGCTTTTAAATTTACTTAAGTATCAAAAGTTGTCGTTGGTCTTTCGGCTGCTCCCGGCAAGGGGTCGCCACAGCGGATACTAGGTCCGCACAACAACTTGGCACAGGTTTTACGTCGGATGCCCTTCCTGACACAACCCTCCCATTTTTATCCGGGCTTGGGACCGGCACTGCATCCAGTGGCTGGGGGGTTTGGGCACTGGCTGGGAATCGAACCCGGGCCTTCCGTATGGCAGGCGAAACACCTACCACTGAGCCACCAGTGCCCACTTAAGTATCAAAAGTACTGAGCTTATATTAGCTTACTTTAGCACTTAAGTCATAACAAGAGTCTCTCTCTCTCTCTCTCTCTCCTTATTTCATACATCTGCTACATGACTGTATTATACAGAGAGAATGCAAATTATGCAATTAAGCAATATCACACAAAAGAGAGTGGTGGTGTTGTGATATCCATTTTGCGGTCATACTGTAGGTACGAGTGCGCAACCCGAGTGCTGAAGGCATCACAGCCATGATGATATCCAGCACAACAGCACAATCTCGAGTGTGATATTGTTTTTATACAACAGTTCCACAAACACGATTTATTATCAACAGATTGTGATTTGTTTGTTTATTTAACCAATTACAGTTAAACCTTGGATTGCGAGCATAACTGGTTCCGGAAGCATGCTTGTAATCCAAATCACTTTCCTGACTTTCCGCTAAAGAAATAATGGAAACTCAGACAATTTATTCCACAACCCAAAAATATTAGAATAAAAATGATTAATACAAAATATAAAGTAAAAATAAAACTAATTAACCTGCACTTTACCTTTGAAAGGAATCATGGCTGGTGTGAATGAGACATAGAGAGGAGGGGGGCGGCTACTGTTTAGGGTGACTTTTGCACACACATATGAACATACTGTACTTATAGTTAAACATTCCAGTTCTGTTTGTAATTCTGATTCAAATGTTACACACCACTGTGGTTATGTAACGCATCTCCATTCACAAATGTAGTGAAGAAGAAAGTATAGTTGTACAGTTGTTGTAGGATGTAGTGGAGTAAAAGTAAAAAGTATTCACTAATAAAACTACTCAAGCGAAGTCAATATAAAAGAAACTGTACTGTAACAAAGTTACCTTTCACTTCTGGCAAATACAACATCAAAAGTACAACATTGGAACCTTTATTTAGAACATTAATTATGATTTATCATCCATTTGCACAATGTTCGACCATATCCCACAGTCCTTTATGTTTCTATCAGAGTTTAGAAATTCTATCAGAGATTGGGAAGTACAGTACACAACTGCTTCTGTGTATCTCATGGCACGCATCTCTTAGTGTTGTAATGTTAACTCTGTTTCATTTTCTTTCAGAAACATGACAGTGTGGTTCATCATAGCTCGCAAATTACTCTACTGTAATATGGTGTTTGCACAGCATCCATACTGCATCTCATCCTTTCTCAGAACAGGTCTCACATGTTAAGCAGGATTTTTTTTTTTTTACCAATTTAATAGGCCTGTCACACAGTATTTTTTGGTGCTTGTTATTACAGTATCTACAGTATGGCTATTTACTTACATCAGCTGTGTGTTCCCAGGTGGTTCAGTGGTAAGCACACTGTGTTTTCACTGCAGTGACCAGAACCCCGCTATGTACATCGGTTTGCTATTAATATCATTTTGAAGTCGTTTTTGTGACATTATGTTAACGGCATTTATTCAGTTTTATCCAATCATCATCATCATCATCATCATCATGTGGTCAGGGTTGTTCTGACACCATTTCACTAGAAACAACCAATGTTCCATAACTTTGCCAAAATAACGTCAACACAGTATTTTGATAAGGCAAAATTACTAATGACTAATGCTGTATATGAAATACCAGAATCCTATTCTGTATTGTAAATTGACAGTATTACAAGTACAAAAAAAATTAATCTTGTTCAAACAGAAATAATGCAAATAAACTGTGAAAAAATGTTTACTCTGTGAATACATTGTTAAAGGCTTAATTTTAGTAACTTAAATCTGTTTTTCTTTTTTTTTTTTCGCCTTTACAGAATGAAAAATAGTGTCAAAACCATTTTTCCTTGTTTATTTAATTTTAAATATTCAGTAGTTTTCAAATCTGTACAGTAAATCAGTGATCACAAGCCCTGTTCCTGAAGACCTTTTTTCCTGCAGAATTCAGTTCCAGACCACATCTAGTAAAACTAATTCATTTTCTTTTTATAAGAATGTCTGTTCTATTAACCTCCCTAAAAAAAAAAAAAAAATTAAGTCCTCTACATTGTAACTTGTGGTACTTTTTCATTTTTACACTTAGATGACTTTGTACTGCACCTTATCATGTACTTAAAGCAACTTGGAACTATTTGTGGGTGATTACATGATGAGGGGGTTTGTGTCACAGTGATACCAAGTTTATCAATATGTACAGCATGTAACGCATGTAATATTAACAATATAGCAATAGCAATAATTTACATTCATGTATTTAATATATAATTTATAAACACATTAATAAAACCAATGAAATCTGCATCACTTATGCATTCATATTTGTTACAGTAAGTAAATAGAAAAAAAAATGTTTGCATTAATGTTCACTTTCATGTATGAAACATTCTTTTCCATGCCTCATCCATTACATGTTATTTAAAAAAAAAGTCACATTTAGTTAATTCATTCAATCGTCTTACCTGAACTCAATTGCTCCTATAAAAATCTGGAATATTCTTAATTGTTAAATATTATCTCCAAGTCCAGTTTGATTCAGCACATTGCGATGATTTGACACATACTGTGATTTAAACTGCACTTTTAAATGCACCATTTTGCATTCACACATTTATCCAGGCTCATAACAAATAACAGCACAAGTGATCTCCTTATGAGAAAGTTTGCCAATATTTTATTTCTCAACTCAGCGGCATGGTGGCCTATTAGTTAGCACTGTCACCTCGTATCTCGGGGGACCGGGTTCGATTCCCGCCTCGGGTCTGCGTGCATGGAGTTTGCATGTTCTCCCTGTTCTTGGTGGGTTTCCTCTGGGTACTCCGGTTTCCTACAACAGTCCAAAGACATGCGGATTATGCTAATTGGTCCTGTGGTGACCCTGTATACAGGATAAAATGGTTTAGTTGATGAGTGATTGAGTATTTATGAACACAATATTATTTTAAAACATAAAGAAACAATTTGATTATTGACAAACTTTACATAAATTCCTGACTCTGCACAAATTATTTGTAATAAATTGCAGCCTTTTGCAATGAAATAATTGCACAGGTCCATTGCAAATAATTGCAAAAGTTTCCTTTTTTTATTCGATTAATTATGCAGTGCTACTGTCACACCTGTTTTTGTTCCCGTTGTAAGTATGTACTGTATGATGGTAATAATATTCTTTATGTAATTTTTTCCCAACATGAAGTATTTGGCATGGCTTCTTAGGGCTGTCTCATTTAAAAGCAAACCCCCATGCCAGGTTGTCTAATCTGTTTACACACTACAGCTTCCTGCCAACTGAAAGAAATGTACAGCTGTTAAAATGTACAGCGGCTCAATCCGTTCAGTAATAATTCCAACTCAAAGACACTGCTATTACTATACGAAATTGTCATCTTTTTTTTTTCTTAGCCATTCTGTTTGCATGCATGAGAAATGTGTTTCAGTGTGTGTGTGTGTGTGTGTGTGCATGTTTTATAGAGGTGACACTGTCAGCATGGACCAGGTCACTCTAGCAGGTGTTCATTAGGCCTCATTATTCAATCAAAATACCAGTATGCAGATTTAATTAACCCAGATCCTACGACGACGCAGCTGCTTCTCCTGATGATTTCATTCTTCACCCATAGATATACCGATCTGAATCCTTGCAGAGTGACAGAGTGTAGAATATTGAAGCCTTGCATAGAATTTACAGTATTTCTCCTTGTATATACCTGATTATACTGCACATTCAACAATCAGAGCTGTTTTTTCTTTCAGCAAACAACCAGTTTGTAAATAAAAATAAATTACACTATATAAATGTCAGATCAATATTAGATCTGAATCCATAATTCACAATAATGTATTTGTGTTTTCACCTTTAAGTAAACATGTTTTTCTTTTTAATATAATATAGCCTAAAATGTCTATCTAGGTAATATAATTCATGAAAAAACAATCCTTACCATTACAAATCATTGACACTTCAGACTCCTGAGTTAAAGGGGACCTATTATGCAAAATGTACTTTTTAGTCATTTTTCTGACATTCAGATTGGTCTCCGGGTGAACATGTACAGTACAAACAAAAAATGTGGGGAAAAAATATACCCCCCCCCCCCCTTTTTTGTCATTTTTCCAGTGGCTTAAACAAGCCAAAATAGATTTTCCCCAATTGTGACTTCATATAAGAACATACCCTACCCAGTTTGTTGCTCAGTTCTGTCATTCTCCGGTATGGTGGAGCTCAGGAGTAGCTCATTTACGTACACTGGAGCATTTATACACACTTTGGGGAACTCTGAGATCTATGATAAATAGGTAGATTGGGCACCTTTAAATAAAAGTTTGCATATGAAGAGCTTCACTATCTAACATCATATGCTTATTATTTGGTTCAGACCATGTGATGCATCCACTATACAAGTGAATACCATTCACATAAATTAGGCGTATGAATTTTATATACAGTATATACTGTAAGGAAGGATGCCAATAAAACCCTACATGTTATCAGTTGGCTTTTATTGCCATCCTACCTTTTGATGACATTGTTGGTGGAAATCCAAGTAGATGCTTGCCAGCAGATGAGCTCCCTGAAACAATACACAGAGGTGCAGGTGTTGCCATTGTTTTTCCTGATGTGCCTTTGTATTAATTATTGCACATTTGCGCCCTTTGCTGACTCAGTATTTTATATTTCTTATTAAGTTCTTACAAGCTAACAACAGTGAAAGACCTGAAGCATTTCCTGTTGCATGATTGCGGATGAACTCTCTTCTTTTTTTTTTTAAACTAACAAAAAGGTCTTGGGTTTTAAGCATTCTGAACCAAGCCTGCTTTATAAGTCGTACAGTAGGTGCAGGTAGTCACATCCTTTTTATTTAGAAATTTGTAATATGTATCTTTAATTTGTAAAATGTTGATTGATAACCGACAAGGTAATCCACTGGGAGTTCTTTGGTTGGTACTTTGCCCATTTTTTCACTGTTCTTTGTTCACTGTTCATATGTCCCAGCATATGGACCATGCTTATCTCCATTGCCATGCTGTACATTGCTAATGACATCCTGGGGAAACATGGCTCTTTTAGCATCAAACGCTCCTACAGATGCTCAGCCAATCAGTGGTGTCCAGTATCCTCTTTTATGCTGTAGTGTGCGGAGGAGGGAACCTCAGGAGCAGAGATGCCACATGCTTGAACAAGGTTGTTAGGAGAGCGGAATCTGTTGTTTACTTGATACTGGACTTGCTGGGTTTGGGCTGGAAAGGAAGACCTTGAACAAAATGCTGTCCATCATGTTCCACACCAGTCACCCACTCAATGGAGCTTTTGCCAAGCAGAAGAGCAGGCTCAATGGCAAGATGTTCCATCATAGAGCTGCTCTACTGACAGACTCAGAAAATCCTTCCCAGGTTCCAAGGGTCATACAATATTTTAACACCTCTTTTGGTGCCAGGGAACATGATTGGGATTCTTGGTTGTGATGGTCCCTCAGCCCTTATATATTCTCGCTAAATACATGTACTGTATATCTCTCCTTCATAACAGACTCACTATTCACAGTCATATTACCTACTCATCAAGTACCCTATTCTGCATAGACCTTCATAACATCAGTCTTGCACAATTCACTTTTTGCACCGCTGTAAATTTCAATTGCTGTATCGTAGTTGCAGTAGTCTATCCACTGAATATTCATCATCATTTGTCTTTATTTTGCACATATTCATCTCAGTCTTTTTGCTTTGTCTTCCTGTATTCCTATATTCCTGTAGAAGCACTGGTCATCTCCTACACATGTACAGTGTATAATTTGGCTGTGTGCTCTACAGTACATGGTGCTATTGCAATTACATGACTATTGTGTTACTATCCTTGCTACTGGATGTATGGAATTTCCTTTGGAATCTATCTAGGTCAAAACGCCACTATGTTGGTTCCCCACTGTAAGGGTTTAAACATAATGGCTTTCTTAGGATTAAATGTAACCCATCCACAAAGTACCAACTGGTGTGCTATGTTTCCTGTAATCATATCAATTTCACATGTTGTGGCATATGTAAACATTTTTGTAAAATTTAAATTGATTTCAATGCTACAGTAGCAGCACCTCATCATAGCATCTGCATATATTATTTAGTGTTAGCCAAAGAACTATTAGCTAAGGTAACAAAACACTTTGGCTATAATCCTAGACCATATATTATCATTTGCCAGGTTGTTAGACTGGATTAACTATATTATTAAAGAAAATCAATACATTAACTAGCATTAATTGATAGATAGCTGATGAGAAAACACTATATTAACAAAATAACTTGTGTGGACTATAATTTAACCTAACTTTTTTTTTTTTTTTATGATTGCAAGTTGTGTTATAAGTGTCCCTGCATATTTATCTTTATCTCCATTGCTATACATAGCTGACAACATCCTGAGGTAACAGGGCTCTTTTAGCATCCAAAGCTCCAATAGATGCTATGCTAATTACAGGTAGCCAGTGGTAGCATTCTCATACATATGCTGTAGTGTGCCATAGATATATATATACTGACTAGATGTCGCCTCTGACGCTGCTGTCCGTAGGAGCGATGCGTCAGCGCGGCCGCCACCTTGTGTCGGGGGAAGCCGTGTCTACTCTGCATTAGTTAATATTGTCAGAGAACTAACAACGATTAACGAAAATCACCTTAATCTGCTTAATTTTCAAGCGATTTTCAAGCCGTTTGGTTTATTATAAATGTCAGACATATATTTA
>JAQQZS010000036.1:32281039-32291339 GCA_030068045.1 Platyallabes tihoni
GCCTCCTGGGATAGGCTCCAGGCCCCCCGCGACCCTGATCACAGGATAAAGCGGTATAGAAAATGAATGAATGAATATAATCATCAAAATTGGAAATATATCAGTCTGTGTGTAATTCACTTTTTGAATTGAATGTTATTCAATTATGTGGATGATATTCTGATTTATTGAGAAACATTTGTAAGGTATATATTGTTACTATTATGTATTCAGGTATAGATAGTTTAATCTAACTTTCTCTATTTCTCTCTCTCTCTCTCACACTCACTCACACACACACACACACACACACACACACACATGCACTAACTGGCAATTAAAACAAAGTCTCTTCATTAAAATAGATAAATAAATAAATACTGTTTTATGATTTTTTTTTGGCTAGTATCAGTAATTATTCCTGAATCCATAAGTGAAGAACTGATATCTATTTCCCCAAATTAGCATTTCATCACATTATACTGTACAGGTCGCTGGCTAAAATCATGGAGGAACTTATGCAGAGCATCGGAAATAATGCTATAAAAGCAGCCGCTTCCAGTCAGATGAGTTAACAAAGTGGTTAATGCACCGTTTTGCAGCTTCATGCACAAAAATTATTAAAAACATCCTTCAGTGTGGAGGTGTAGAAATCCCGAGACATCTGGGTTAAATATCATAGTCTATCCATCTCCCTCTCTCTCTCATAAATTTTTATGCATTTATTTCAAATGGATATTATTAAATTGCACAGGGCAAGGCCTCGCAAAACCTTATATAAAAGCGCAGAATAAATATCAGTAATACACTATATTTCACAAATATGACAAACAGTTGTCATTACATTTATTTATTGGAGCCATTTAAGTGCCTGGGATTGCATTTAAGGGATTTTAGTTTAATCCCTTCTATTTCTAGTAAGCAGTCTGTTGAAATATGGGCTGTGTGATTTGAGCAAAAACATCACATACATAGCAATTATTTTGTCACATATTGCTACATATTTGAACTTTGATATTTAGGTATTAAATATATAATTTTGTATTCAAAGGTATTTGTCTAGGATAACAGCAAATAAATGAACAAATGATGGTGGCCAATATATATAAATATTTATATTACACAACTCAAAATTATTTTACAAAATAAACAAATACCTAAATTATTGACAAAGTCAACATAAATTCCCAACTATGAACATACTCTGCTATACAGTACATTGACTTTTTTGCAATTAATTGTAGTGGCATGGTGGCTTAGTGGTTAGCGGCGTCGCCTTGCACCTCCAAGTTCTGGGTTCGATTCCCAACTCTGGTCTTTGTGCATGGAGTTTGTATGTCCTCCCTGTAGGTATCCTCTGTGTTCTCTGGTTTCCTTCCACAGTCCAAAGGCATGAATAACTTTCATTCCCAAATTGCCCATAGGTCCTACCATGGTTGTAAAAATGGGAAAAAATACAATGGCCTTAACGGTCCCTAGTTGGACTACAGAGGTTCCTGGATGGACTAGTTTATATGATATATATATAACAAAAAACTTGCATACCACAAACAATCCATAGGGTCCACATAGTCTAATTTTATACCATGATAATAGTTCTCGTCTTAGACAAGTCATCTTTACAGATTATCCAACCCCGTGGGAATGTCATACAGTCCTTTGACAAATCACTTGTCTAAGTTTGAAACAGGAGCACACATACAGTGTTTAATGGTAACCACCAAGAGCCTGAGGGGGAAAACCTGGCACTTGTCTGTTTTAATTAAGATTTACACCGAAAGGGTTCACTTACTTAAGAACAGTTAAAGCAGCTGGTTAAATCTTAACGTTTTTAGAGGCAGAAAGAGCACCAAGAAGGACATAAAGCACTGTCAGACACTTTCTTTCCTTAAAGTTTTGCATTTTATGTTGGGCATACCCAAAACTATTCATGGTTTGTTTGAGCATTAATTATAGCCAGATTTAAGGAGGATCCATAAATCACATCCACTCTGTCTGACTACATCTTGCTTTTTGTGTCCCCTTTTCAATGAGTCTCCCGACTCCACGCTCATGACACATCACAGTGTGAACCTAGCGCAGGTACTCATCTACAGATGAAGCCACTGTGGAGATGCAATATTCAGACCAGCAGGGGCAGAGACAGTCCTGTAAAGAACGCAGTGACTGTGACTGCATCTCCTGAACCTGTTGCATGTCAACAGCTTCATCTTTCTAACCTGTAATATAACATACAGGAGACCAGAGCGAGATACAGAGCCGTGTCCGACTCCAAGGACTGAATCTGTTTAAGAATTAACGCTCTTGGTAATTCTTTTTTTGGCCAGCGATACAAGATGATTAATGGGGTGTGTTTGAGTGTGCGTGTGTGTGTCTTTCTTTATCTGCAAGGGGTGTGTCCATATGATTAAAATAGGGACAGGGCATAAACCAAGACTTGATACAGTAGTCTCTCTCTCTCTGTCTCTTTCACTCACATACACACACACACACACACACACACACACCGTGTATTTCATCTTTGTCCTTTTTCTTTTTTAACACTGTCTCCTTCAGTCACGACTCACTGTGAGGAGACTCACTGCGGTCACTGGTCACATTACGAACACAGTGTGCATCTGTCTGTCAGTCAGTGTATGTGTGTGAGAGACTAGAAAAGAAGTTAGAAATGCGTTTATATCTACTGTAGGTCATGCATGCCTGTGCATTTATACTCCCAACAGATTTACCCTTCCGTTCATACAGTATAAACAGTTAAAGTGTATATACAGTACTGTGCAAAAGTCTTAGGCACCATACTATATGCTGTACCAATTTTGTTATATATGTTTATCATGTCTGCATAATTATGTACAAAATCATACATATACATATACAGTATAACTTAAAGTATAGTTATACATATACAGTATAACTTAAAAATTAATAAATAAATAACATTACAGGAGAATATATTCATGGCTGTAAAGAAAAAAATATATAGTACAAGACAGACCAGTCCAAAAAACCTAATTTACGCTCCAGGGATTTGCATAAAAATATTAAGTAGCGAGTGTGACAAAGTTACCAGAAGAACTCATATTCTCCAGCAAGCTCAGTAAAACCTAACAGCTGTTTTACTTATAGTTCTGTGCAAAAGTCTTGGGGACATACAGAAATATGGCATAAGCAAAAGACGCTTTTGAAAAAATGTCTGGATAAAAAGAAACTTCTATAAACAGTCAATATTTGGAGTGAAAACTCGTTGCTTAAAATCTGGAGTTTTAGACACAGATTTGTGCAGTTTTATAAGAAAGCAGCTGTTAGGTTTTACTGAGCTTGCTGGAGAACATTCATTTTGCACAGTACTGTATATATTTTTCTATTAGTTTAATTGTAGTTACTAAACATTTCTGAATACGATGGTTGACAATTAATAAAACAAGCTGGGATTAACAGTACTAAATAGTACTTCATAACAAGACAAAGCACGTGGGAATACCATCTGTAAGTGCACCAGTTGATAAGCCTAATTATAAGAGACATATCGCTTGCTATGAATGTATGAAACTTGAAATTTCTTGGAAAAACTGCGAGGGAATCACAGCAGCAACTTTTGTAAATTTCTCTCTCAGAGATTGTCTCGTTAATGGAATTTACACGCTAATTATTAAAACAAGCTATCTTTATTCCCGCAAGATTAACCCCATAACCTTTTAGCAGATTCACTCATTGAACAAGCTGAATTAAATGGAAAAAGATAATAAAGTGGAAGTTAAAAGAATTAAATAGGGATACCATGTTAAAAACAAAAAAAACAAAAACAAGAAAAGACGAAAGAATCTCCGACAGCTAATTGTTTAACAGCTTTTAACGAAATACTACTTTTATGCTTTCCTTTTTCATGCTACTTTTATGTGTCATATAGTTTAATCATAAAACTTTGTTTTGAAATTTTAATTAAGTTTAGTAAAGCAATCTGTTTTATGAAACTGGGCACAGACTGTAGGGATAATCAGTATCGCTGTATCTGACTTGGATTACCGGGGAAACTAAATTGGTTTTATCCTCTGGCAATACATATGGATTAAATTCATACATTCTGTTTATTTGCCTCTTTCCTTCTTTTATGCTGTGTCTCTCCCTTCAAAGTCAATATAATCTATATTCTCTCTTTATACGCTCTAATAAAGTTTGCAGAATAGGAGCCTCGTTTGCACATTGAGCAAATTTATTTGCAAACTTTCTGTGGATATACTTCTTCCCTTAGAGACACTTTTTAGGAAGTTACTGCTCCTCTTCTGGTTTATTTAGTCTGCTTGATCGCGTTACGTATCGAGCATACAGAACCTGTCAAAGAATTTGGATGCACACTCTAATTCAGTTCTGTCAAAACCATAGAATAACACATATGGAATAATGTAATTAAGTAAAAATAAACATGATAAAGTCTATAATTGCAGTGGTGGCTCAGGCGGTTGAGGTTCTGGGTTGCTGATAGGAGGGTTGGAAGTTTGAGCCTCGTCACTGCCGTGACGCCACTTTTGGGTCCTTTGGCAAGACCCATACCTGTAAAAGCCAACAAATACATCCAATGCCGGTTCCAAGCCCAATTAGGAAATGGGAGGGAATGTGACAGGAAGGCCATATGACATAAAACCAGAACTTGCAGATCAAATCATCCGTCATGGTGACTTTAGGATAAAAATGACAAAGCCTAAGAAAAAAAGACAAAAAAAGTCCATTGTCACTTTATAAGACATAAAGGTCAGTTAACAGGATCTCATGTTGGAGCTTAAATGAATTATTCTCAACATCAGCTGTCTACAGTGGAGAAAAGAATAAAAATAAAGGAAGATTTATAACTTTTGACTGGTACTGTACGAGCACCTCATGCTGGGTCACCACTGTTGGTTGCTTCAGCAAGATCTTTAACCCAACACCAAATCCAACCCAACTACTGCATGCATTGCCAGTCCAATGCCCGGTTAAAATGGGAGTAGTGTTAATTTCGTTAGCGAAAATAATGACGGAAAATATTTATTGACAGCCTGGAAGTTGAGTCATGTCAACTGGACGACTTCTTAGCTCACCTGGATGACTAAGAATCTTCACAGACATTTATTGACAACCATTTTTCTTGTGACTAAGACGAGGCGATGACGAGACGTCACGAATATCAATGAAGGGTGACAGTGACGAAATCAGCATGCAGTATTGTTGACGAAAAAAGACGAGACAAAAATGTGGTTTAAAAACTACTAAAACTTTGCTCTTTATTCTCGTCAACATATAATTTGCGTCACAATCCGCTGCAATACGATGTTCAATCATTTTTCCCAGGTCATGGTGCGCTGCATATCAGCAGTACGTGAGGGGATGTTACAAGCTCAGTCATCTTGAACTCTTCGTCATCACAGCAGTATTACTCGGATGACGAAAGAAGAGCCGATATTTGGGCCCATTTTCTTTATATTGAACCTGAAAAAAAAGCCGATGTGTAGTAATATCGGAGGGGAAACAGTGTGGGCACACAAGAGACGCATGAACGCATTCCATAAAAATCTCAAGGTGGTGTAACAGCCTTCTTGTGGTATTTGTTTTGTTATTTACTGTATCAAGCTAAACCGTTGCCAAACCCTTAAGCTAATAGGTTAGCAAATGATTATGCCTCATAGGAGCTACAGTATCCTTACAACAGTCCAAGTGTGTAAAGCAAGTTTCAAAACTCTGTATTGAAAACACTGTATGTCCATACTGCTCCTATTGTTTTGTAGTTTAAAAAATATGGATCAGTTTTGTGATGGTTAAAAATACATATAATCAACTTGAGAACATCGGATGTTACGTTTTCATTGACTAAAGCTAGACTAAAATACTTAAAGGTTCCTTTGACTGAAACTAGACTAATACTTTTAGTCAACTAAACTCGACTAAACAAAAGTAAGATAAGATTGACTAAATATAATAAAAACAAACAGGAACAATTATCCCGGGACTAAGACTATGACTAAAATTGAAAATAGCTGACAAAATTAACACTTAGTGCGAGGGTGCAAAAGGAAGGGCATCTGACATAACACCTGTGCCAGAACAATGCCACCCCCTCACACTCCCCCAAAAAAGTGTACAAGCAGCTCATATTCTTCTAAATGGTATAACAGAAAAACCTTCTGAAATCACGAGTTTGATTCCTGAGTGATGTTACGCCCATCAGATAAGCCGTGCTCTCTCATGGGGTAGGGGTAGGATCCTTGCACCAGACAACTACTGGATGGGCATCTGTGATGGAAGGAGGAGATAGCTTGTTCCTCTGAGTGTGTCCCTAATGGTACATGAGCAGCTTTTTGAAAAGATGTGGTCAGTAACTTCATGTGCCATGGAGGAAGCATCCCAGGTTGGTAGATGTCATTGACTGGAACATGTCCTAAGTAATGGGTGAAACGTTATTGCTACTGAGGTCACTTTGCTTTCCTTTTTACCTTTCTTCCATTTTACCATTCAGCCCTTATTCTACTGTTTTCTTTTCATCTTCCTTACCACCCAAGTTCTTTATTCATTTTCCTTTTTGCTTGCTTTATCTCATGAGCCACTTTAACAACATTTGCGACATATCTTTAACAGGCTTTACGCCATCTGCCCCAATAACTTTCATGTCCTTGATTATTTTTTATGGTCTGTCAGTGTCTTTCTTTTTGTGTCACCTACTGTATACGATGCAGTCTGGTTGGGTTCCCTGTATGGAGGATTCTTCAACCAGGCTCTGTATTAGTAGCATCATCAGTTTTCCAATCTAAGATTGTCTGGATATCCAGGTGTTTATTTTTCATGTATTTAAACATATTTTATTTTGTAACTCAGTTTAGCTCCATTAATCATATCGACCAAACAGTCATCTCCACCTGGATCTCTCTCTTAATTTAGTACTCATATTGGGAGAGTTCATAAGCAAAGTAATAAGGGAGAACTGATGACATCAATCACACACTGTAGCATTTATCACAAACTGCATTCTCATCATTTCTATCTCTTGAAAACATCTAATCTCTAATGCCTCTAAATCTAATCATTAGCACAAAAAAACTGACTAATCAAATAAAAGCATCACATCACTTGTCAATACAATCATGTCATATAATGTCATTATTTTCTCAGATTTTTTGTTTATTATGATACTGTATAGCATGATGCTAAGCTTTTAAAGAATTTAAAGCAATTTAAATTTCATTCAAAGAAAAATGATGAGGGGGGTAAGACCAGCCAGGGTGGGAGATTACACTGGGAATTACGACAGTGGAGAGCCAGAGCATCAGACGTTTTTGGCTTCAAATCCCAGAGGGTAGGGATTTAGTCTGTAGTGATGTGGGAAAAAATCCTGTACAAAAGAAACAAAATTTATACATTTCTCTTCCATCTTGGGGGCATGATTTTGGAAAAAAAAAAAAAAAAAAAGGCCAAAATCCTTCTTTCTAATGACTTTATGCTGTCTACTACTTACAGCCTAAATCTGCTTGCTGGTCAGAAGTGCAGCAGAACTTGTGCTAAAAATCATTCAGGTCTGTCACTACTGTCAGGTGAAGTGAATAACATTGATCACCCACAAAGTCAGTGCAGCACAAATTGCCAAAAACAAGTCAATGCAGGCAAAGAGCTCAAAACCGCCAACCTAACCTCAAACCCTCCAGATCCCAATCCGAATAAGCATCCATGGGAAGCACCGGATCAACAACTGTGATCCATGAGGGCCTCACTTCACAATCCACAGCACCCAAAGATGTGCTGCTAACATCCTGGTGCCAGGCACCACTAGTGATGCCACAAGGGGAACCCAAAACCTAGGTGGTTTTAATGGTATGGCAGCTTGATGTATATCTAAGTGTAGTATATACTGTATATATCCTTCCATTGAATTTACTTTGCTGCATATTATCTAATTTCTATTACCAAATTTTATTACACTGGACAAACAATGAATACACTTCTTAAAGTTTACCATATCAAATAACAACAAGAAACTCAGTTTATGAATGCTCTAAAGGGACAGAGCATTCCATTTCACAGTTAACTGGTCATCTGTTGCTTTGTCATTCGCCTGTCTGAACTCGGGGTCAGTCAATATTTGCTTTGCACAAAAACATAGCATAGCCAAATGGGCCAGGAGGTCAGTGGTAATCTGCAGCAATACCCACTAAGCCAATGCCACCACAACGTCTGCTCTCTAAAACAGCGGACCTGTTGAGCAAGGTTTTTCTTTAGACAGGGGACCAAAAATGAAACAAATCATCCCTGGGATGGGTAAAACCAAGAAGAAATCATTTAACGAGGAAGCAAAAAAAGTGAAGCGAAAGGAAGCCATGAAACAAAGGGACTGATGGCAGCTGCAAATCAGGCCGGTTCATGTAAGGCGACATAGAGCAGATATTTTTCTGGAAGCCGATGAGAGGGATCAGTCAGCCAGGACTGAGTATGCCATCCATCTCTAGCTTAATCCTCAGCGTTATTGGATTTTACCAGGGGAAGACGAACATGGGCCTCAGAGCTAGTGAACATAATTCAGCCGCCATCCCACATGCCCACACACTCCCTGCACACAACAATCAACACCTTCCCCTGGTTCAGATCACCCTGCTGGGAGTGCAGTCAACTGTTTCTTAGAAAGGTTGTTTCCGGTGAAAAGACAATGCCATATACCCTGAGATGTCAGCTTACGCTTACTCCCAAGGCGATCTGGATGTTTTGTGGGCTCTCTCTGTTTTTTTTTTTGTTGTTGTTTTTTTTCCATAAATAGCCTTTACTAATAGCCATTTTTGAAAGGGAAAACCCCCTGTAATGGTTTCCTTGTGGGGACAAACTGCATGAAAGGCTAAATGGATATCCAATTCATGATTCCATTGATGATGACTAGGAACAAGTTTCCAAGTGACACCCTAAAATGTCCTCAGACGTACAGTATAAGACCCCTTTGAGAGATATACTTCACTAAAAATCAATACAAAAGTTCTTTTGACCAATTATCTTTATCCAATATGAAAATTTCTATCCTGATGGGAGAGGTTAATTTTAGAATGATTTACATTCTCATTATGGCAGATAATGGCCTCATGGCCTTCACAACCACCAGCTTTAAATGTACCATCATATTTGTCACACTTAAATAATTCATATCATCTGAAATTTTTATATTATACAAACAAAACCTGAGAAAATACAAAATGTAGTCTTTAAATGATAATTTCATGGTGATGATGAGGGTCAGGGGTAGCTCAGTGGTTATTTGACTACGGTTCGGAAGATCCCAGGTTCAAGCCCCATGACCAACAGGTTACCACTGTTGGGTCTTTGATAAGGGCCTTAACCCTCAGATGTATAACGAGAATTAAATGTGAATGATTTATTAAGAGAAAAAAGCTGTCCAGCTGTCCACCTACCTGGACCTGTGAAAAAGAAGTCCCTCACTGCTAAATCATGAATGAACTGGGTAACCACATTTTTGTAACGCTTTAAAAAGTAAAATTTAACTTCCCACACCTAAGCCCGACTACTGCCAGACCTGCTGAATCAAGAAATCACTTAATGAAAAAATAAATAGGACCTGTAAAAAATAAATAGAACAAATAGAACCTGTCTGACAAAGTGAAGCACCCAGAAGGATCTCAAAAAGCAACACATCATGCCACAATCTAAAGAAATTCAAGAACAGATGAGCAACAAAGTAACTGACATGTATCAGTCTGGAAAGGGTTACAAAGCCAACCCTTTGTACGACAATGAGAGCCATTATCCACAAATGGAAAAGACTTGGTAACCTTTCCCAGGAGTGGCTGGTCTACCCAAAGCACAATGACGACTCATCCAGGAGCTCATAAAAGAACCCAGAACAACATCTAAAGAACTGCAGACCTCACTTGCTTAAACAAATGAAATAATCACTTTAAAACTGAATTTACTCAGGTAATCTTTGTGTAATATTAAATGTTTTTGATGATCTAAATTATTTTTTACTAAATTATTTACAATGAGTGTGACAAACATACAAAAAAAAAAACTTTTTCAAAGCACTGTAATTGACCACGTACTGTATGTTAGAATTTGGACTGGTTCTCCCCGCTATAAAACCATGCCCATATACAGTACCTCAGGGTGTATTGAGGTGGTTCTGGTGGATCATTGTATAGTCCAAACCCTTACTAAGACACTTTATGTTTGGGTTTTTTTCTTTGCCTATATATCTTGTATGTCTATTCCTGGGCCCGGTTTCTCGATAACGCACACTCTTCGCGCGCTAAGTAGACTCTTAAGATATATCTTACGTTAAGTGATAACTTTTCTAAGTGTATTTCTC
>JAQQZS010000036.1:32338155-32349407 GCA_030068045.1 Platyallabes tihoni
ACCGGAGTACCCAGAGGAAACCCACCAAGCACGGGGAGAACATGCAAACTCCATGCACACAGAGACGGGAATCGAGCTAACCACTACACCACCGTGCCGCCCATTGCACATTTATAATACAATTAAACCAGAATATTTTAAAATTGTGATTAATTTTAAATAATTGTGACCATGACTGTGATTAACTAGATTAAAATAATAATAATAATAATAATAATAAATCAATTGATAGCACTATATTAGATATTCAATATTCATGTATTTACTGTATATTACTTATTTAAATGGCTTTGTGGTGATGCATTGATTTTATTTGAAGGCTTAATTGTGAGCAATGCTGTGTGTGTGCATGGAATCTAATCGGGTTTGTATCGACCCACATGTACATACAGTACAGAGCATGTGTGCATTCTGTATTGCCTGTACACACTCTCACACAGTTTGTCTAAAGTAAGTCTGCAGACTTCCTGTGTCTCTCCAATTGTCCTTTAACTGACTTTTACCTCGAGTGATAATGAAAGAACATTTCTTTAATGAGAACATATTCTCAGCACTACATTAATTTCTGTCTCATTTTACTTCATCTTGCTGCACTTAAATATGCTCTCTCTCTCTCTCTCTCTCTCTCTCTCTCTCTCAGACACACAGTTTTTTTATATAAACATCAGTGTCGACTTGCAATCTAATGAGTCCCGAATTTACATATGTTTCTAGATTAGTGCACTTAGAATTAAAATATGTTTTAAGTATGTGATTAGAAACGTGGGTTTGAGGCTAGAGCAACTAAAAAAATAATAATAATAAAAAAGACTTGAACCCAATTACAGTATATCTGATAGCTGCTGAAAAGATATTGAACATTTATTACTCATTATATTCCTGCAAGAGTTTTTCCTCATTGCTTATTCCACCTCCCTTTCTCACACATAAAATTAAGTTGGCGAAAGAGCATGCGGTTATCTCTGTAGCGGTTATGGATTAAGAACTTTGCTCAAGGGCAATGGTATCTCTTCTGCTGCAGGCTCGCTCCCAACAACCCCTGCCAACTCTGGGATTTGATCTCGCAGTGTACCTCCCTCAGCTCTGGAACTGCTGTCTGTCAGCGCCACTTACACAGAGTGTTCCAGCCTTTAATGCTCTACTTGGTTCATGTCATGTTCACGCTGAATACAAAGCACAGTAAACAGAAAAAAAAACAACCACTCAACTTTTCTGTCACTAAACAGTTCTGTTGTCGGTATATTGATTGAAAAAAAAAAAAAGGCCGCTATTGACTTTTAGTTTCTTCTAAAACATATCTTTTTTTGGAGGGGAAAAAAAATAATAGCACACGAAATCTATGAGGTGTTTGTCTTCGCAATCACCTGAGAAAAAAAAATCTGGCCTAGAAGGAGATCAGCACCAGCAATCTCCAAGTTGTTGCAATGCTGGTCATTCAATCCAATACTTTATCAGCAAAATGCAGTGTGAGCAAACTTTGAGCTGAGGTTTGCTAAAAGTAAAGGAGGAAAAAATTTCAAGCTATCAACGATAACCTCTGGAGGACCTGGAGTGCCAATGAGCGGTGTTTGGTTTTTGAACTTTTAAGTTGACGTTAGTTCTGGACTTCATTACTGTAGCTGGAATGCGCTACATCATAGTCTTGTCAATTGTCTATACTGGAACCTGGTACAGTTTGATTAACCCGTACAGTATACAGTATGTATATACACATCACTGATCGGTCATAACATTATGACCACCTGCTTAATATTGAGTTGAGTTGCTCTGACCCAGTTATTTAGCCATTTAAATTTGGCTCTTCTCACAGTAGCTATGTTTTCAACATCTGTAATTAAAACCTGTAAAACCGTTGTTCCTGGAGTTGATGTGTTGGAAGCAAAAAAAAAAACAAAAGGGCAAGCATAAAGGTTGGATTGACTTTGATAAGAGCCATTTGCAATTGTCATGGCTAGACAAGTGGGTCAACACAACTCCAAAACTGCAGGTCTATATATACTAGGTCCTGAGTTTAATCTACAGTACATTTCGTCTTGCATGCCTTTTATTCTGTATAATGTCAGAAAGAGATTCAAGATCCCACATGGTGCTGTTTCATGGTGCCCAGTTAAAGTTCCTGAAGGCCCTGTTAATCATGAGATGCTTCCTGAAAGCCCTGTTACACTTCTTGAGAATTTAGTTATAGTTCCTGAGAGTCACATTTTAGTTCCTGAAAGCCCTGTTAAAAATGAGATGCTTCTTGTTAGCCGTGTTAACACCGAGATACTTCCCATCAGCCATATTAGCAGTGATTTACCTCTTGAGTGCACTGATGCATTTCCGGTCAGCCCTGCAGAAACTGACACACTCCCCGTCAGCCCTGCACTGCCTGAGCCACACCCTGCACCACTTGAGTCACACCTGGCCCTGTATCAGCCAGATACGGCACCGTCTCCACCTACTGTAGGCACAGAAGATATACTGCTGTTCCCACTAGCTGGGTTCAAGGTTGGTGCACTGCTTCTACCACCTGACCATGAGAACATCATGCTAACTCCTCCACTTTGGTTTCAGGACTTCACGCTACATTAGCACCGACACCCTTATACCACTTAAGCCCATTTTGTCCTTTAAGCATTTTGAAATAGCCATCCACGCCTTTATCACCACTCGCATCGATTACTATAATGCTTTGTATTTCAGCATTACATCGACTACAGCTAATCCAAAACTCTGCTGCCCGACTCTTAACGTCTACCCGTAAAATAGAACATTTTTCTCCAGTTCTGGTTTCCCTTCATTGGCTCCCGGTACAGTACCGAATTAATAAAAAATTCTTTTGGTCACGTTTAAATGTTTACATGGCCTTGCCCCGCCCTACCTCTCGGATCTGCTTCAGCCATAACTTTGCCCCACTTTAGTCTCTCAGATCATCAGATAAACTTTTGCTGACTGTTTCTAAAACCAAATGCAAGCTTCGGGGTGATCACCGTGTTCACCGTAGCGGCACCCAAATTGTGGAATGACCTACCCTTGACTATTCGTGAGGCCACATCACTGAGGGTGTTTAAGTCCCATCTTAAAACTCACATGTTTTCTCTGGCGTTTAAACCAACATGAGATGTTGATTTTTATATATTCCATTTGTTTAGATATGTGTGTGATGTTATTTTAATTATGTCTTTTTATATTATTTTATTATTTATGTGAAGCACTTTGGGGCATTCTTGTTGCAAAAGTGCCATACAAATAAAGTTGAGTTGAGTTGAGTTTCAAGAACGATATGTTCGCTCCGCCACCCAGATTCTAAGACATTGTGTCTCCTCCACTACCCAGTTTCGAGAATGTTATGGTCGATCCATCACCTACCGTACAGTAGAAGTTCCGTCCCCACGACAAGCTCTAGCACCATCCCCGTACTCTTGGTCTTGTATTCATTTCTGTTATGATCATAGCCATCATGCCAAGCCAAACCCCCACCCACCCCCGCCCTAATGACCTGCACTTTTTTCTTGTGTCTCATGGAAATGTGAGAATTTTAAATGCATTTTTAAAAATTTGGGTTATAATCATGAACACAGCTCAGTCTCATTTTTTTTGGGAGAAATTGTGTTTTAAAGACGAAACCATGGGGGAAAAAGTCCTGTAAGCTTTTCATTCCTGGGAAAGTCAGCAAGGGCATGTTGAAAACAGTATTGAAATACAAACAGGGTACCCTGCTATAAGATCCGGCTGCTGTTGCTGCTGCTGCTGCTTAGGAACTGTTTCTTGAAATATTTACATGTGGTGTGCAACAAAACTACAGTAATTGCCTGATTAGCAAAAGTCGCAAGCCACAGCTCGTAAAGCATCTGTCAGCACGGTGGTTCATCACTCATCGTCAATCCAACACCCCACCTCATCCCACCCCACCCCAGCATGCAGAAGCACTGCATTGCACATCCCTACACTGATCGAAGGCAGAAAAGAAAGACAGCAGCAGTCTTCTCTCTGCTGTGAGTTCCTGAAAACCTCCAGCAGTTCAAAGTCAGGCCTGAGCCTCAAATCAAATATTTATGCCACCATTCAGAGGGAAAAAACCAGCAGTCTAGCAGCCTCTGTTTGCCAGCACCTAGGTATATAAATGCAGCATCAAGGACCACACACAGATGGGAATGGACAGCGGGTCTCCTGGTGGTTTTGAATGGCATATCGTGAACGCAGTCTCAGAAGGCCTGCGGCAGGTCTAGGACAGCGGCCTCACCTGTCTGACTGAATTTACCTGGTGGCCGCACTTGCTCACACACTTCTCTTGGAAACCCGGTCCCTAATGATGACTAGTGTTTATTGGGAATTGCTGTGAAATGTACCTTGTTATGGTTCAAATAGATGCCAGTTCCTCCGAGGCTTGTGTTGTACCTGAACTAGCACCTCTCTCCAAATCCATGGGCTTTGAGTTATTAGTTTCCGCCTCCTCCTCCTCCTCCTACTCCTTTTTGGTATAGAATGCTAAATTTGGTACCTTGCTCAAGGTGAAAATCAGCCTGGTTCTAAAGATTAAAGATGCATTACACTGCCTTCAAAGGAATGCTGGGAAGTGGATCATACAGTATAATGTGCTGCGCGACGCAGAACTCGGTTATGATTTATGGCATGTCATGCAATATTAACTACATGACAAATGATGTGTATTTAACACAGTCTGTCCTCTTTGGTTTCATTTTTTCTCTTTGTACCGACATATCGCTCTCATAAGCGAACAGAAGTTCTTGACAAAAAAAACGAACCGTTACATGACCTCCACATATGCCATGGAATCATGTGTTGGAAAACAGCTTACACTATAAGCTGTGTTTCAGTTTCACACTTTAGTCAGCACTTAGGAGCTCTTCCGAGCTTGCTGGTTTACTTTCACATAAGCTACATTCACATTACAAGCCATGTTGCTCAATTCTGATTATTTGGTCAGATCGGATTTGCATGTCATGACGGTTCACATCCGTAATTACAATCAACTCTAATATGGATACATCAGTCGTCTGAAATGACATGCATGTGCAAATTGATATGTCTTTGCTCAAACCATCTGAGTCATGTGTTTGTGTCACCACTCAATCATTTCAAATAATAGATGCAATTTGAGCAAAGAAATCAAAATTCTTCTTGGGATTTTGCTCTGGAGGATGGCAAGCAGTTAGTCGACTGTATTTGTTGAGGTCCAGAAGAAGGCAGAAAGGCAGATGCTTTGCTTTAGCTGTTTTAGCAGCTGTTGCTAGGACTGCTATCAATGCATTTGCAAAGGGAAAAAGTCACATAAATCTCGATCTGCCTGTTCCAATCGAGAACCGGATATGAAAGTGACTTAGATCTCATGTGAAAAACATCCAGTTTGTGCATTCAGAAAGGCATAAAATCAGATCTATATCACATTAGATTTGTGTCTTTTCAGGCTGGTAGTGGGGACACATTCATAGAAAGATTCATGAACTGATTGTGGCAATTCCATGCATCACTTTTGTGCATTTGATACCAAATATCTTCTAGTCTAGTAATTTTTCATTTCCAAAAATGACCTTGGTTTGGCGGCATGTTGGCTTAGTGGTTAGCACCTCCAGGATCTGGGGTCAAATCCCTCTTCATACCTGTATGCATGGAGTTTGCATGTTCTCCCTGTGCTTGGTGGGTTTCTTCCGGGTGCTCACGGTCCAAGGATATGTAGATTAGGCTAATTGGCACTGTATTGGCACCCCATCCAGGGTGTACCCCGCCTTGTGCCCTAAATGTTCGTGCCTAAAACATGTGTACTCTGATATGCTTTTCTGCTCACCATGGTTGCAAGGAGCTGCTATAGTTCTTTATGCTCTTGACATCACATTGAACCAAGTTCAAAACAAAAACTGAGTTAAACAGACTACACCGCACCAACTTGCGTATTTTGTATTGCCATTGAGCACATGTATGTGAGTATCATTGAATCTGTTTTGCTCTTCAGGGTTGTGGAATACTCTCTGGACCTTCAGAACATCAATTTAACAGCCATCAGGACAGTCAGGGTTCTGCGACCGCTCAAAGCCATCAACAGAGTCCCGAGTAAGTTTTCTAATATATTCCTTATGGCTTTTGTTTTGTTTTTCATATTATAAACTGTAGCACTTTATGGATTGAGAAAAGCAATCAGAATAATTATTGCTCACAGTAATTTGAAATTTCCACTCAAACTACTTTTCTTTGTTGTACCAATCATAATTGTCTCATGCCACTGCTTGTTTTAAACTGCATTTCCCATCAGCCTCACAGACTACAAGCATGACACATGCTCTAGCTCATCAGTATACAGTAATGCACAGCCCTTGATTATGCACAGCTGTTTAATCAACCTCATGGTATTGAAGGCTACACAGACTCTCAGTCATTGTGAAGTCTTGCTCCTGGTGCACACTAGTGCTGTTAATAAGCTTTTGTATTATTGATTGATCACTACGTTTTGATTATACTTATTTTATTCTGATTTCTGCCATTGCTCTTTTTGATTTTAGTGTTATGGTCAGGTTTAGACAATAAAAATCCCTCCAGGCACCATTGTAAGGTCTGGTGGCAAGAAGGAAGGTATTTCATGAATTCTAATAAACACCAGGAAAGTGTCGGCAAAATCCGTTTGCCAGGAGGTTGGTGCTTGGCTATATCATATTTAGTGCTTTCAATAAGATAATTAGATTCCAATTATTTCCAATTTAAAAACGATAGGTTAAGCCCATAGTGGTTGGCATTGTCTCCTTGCACCAACAGGCATCTAGCTAGGGTCTGGGTTTAATTCCTACCTACCTCATGTCAGTGTGCATGGTTTCCTTGTACTTGGTAGGTTTCCTCCGGGTACTCTGGTTTTCTCCCACAGTCCAAAGACATGCAGATTAGGCTAACTAGACTTCTCAATGTGCCTGTAGTGTGTACGACCGCTACACTTGCTTTCTTAGACACATTCGGGAATCTTTTGTCAATATATTAATTTATTTATTTGTATATTAATCTACAGCACTTTAAAACCTTTCTCTCCATGTTAACATGCATGCAATCTACTTTATGGAAAATTTGTCAGTTCTATGAAATAACTTGCTCTTCAATTACACAAGTGCTAACGATGCATGCAATTTGCACAAGCACAGGCACTCAAATTTCAAGGGTACCGTAATAAAAACATTAAATCGAAAGAGTAAAAGTAATGATATTTCCTGTTTAACTTGCAAAACAGATCGGTTTAATCACAACGAGACCTTGGAGTATGAGACCCGAGAGCCTCGTCAGTTAAACATGATTGCCCTTGACTTAATTTGCTCAAAGTCTCAAGTATGATTAGATAAGACCAACTAATCCCATTAATCACACATAATGTAGGTTTGGGTAATAAGGAGTTAATCAACCTGAGAGACTTATGCACCATTCTGTATCTTGGAAATATCGACGTACAGTACAACCATTTACAGTACTCACCTGAGAACTTTAGAAAATCTAAACTTTTAGATTAAAAAATACTAATATAGGAACCGTCTGACTGCAAAATGAGATATACTGTACTGTAACTAATTTTGGAGGTTTGAGAAACAAAAAATATTTCAAACTAAGCAAGAAAATCTATTGTTCATTGTTTCATGTCACAAGGGTGTTAAAAAGCATGAGTTGGTAAAACGCTATAATTTCACCTCCTACAGTTTGATCCCAATAGATGCAGTTGTGTATGCAATTTAGTATCAAAACTAGTGTTGGTTATGTTTTAATTATAACTTAGATAATATATCAATATAGCTTTAAATATGATTTTGTAGCGAGGCATCTGGCAGCAAGTTGGAACAAGGAAAAGGTGTTAGGTTTTGTTCCTTTCAAAACATTTTTAATTACAAAGTTTACTGAAGATCGTGAGAAACATTAAACAACAATATACAGTAAAACCTACAGTTTGACACATCATCAGCCTCTTTCGCCTACCAGTTTCAGTTTCGCTTCTGTTTTAAATGATATCACATATCACATCATAGTACCGTAAATAGATGGACTATAAAAGGTCTGATAGGTCATCAACCAACTACAAAGTACATCAGCTCCAAGACCTAGGAAGAGTAGAAGGCAGATCCTTTTAGAATCAGGGGAAGTACAGTAAGCATTTTATGTTGTTGTTTTTTTGTTTGTTTTTTGAGAAAGAGTGGACTGGAAAGTCGACTTTAAAGGACCGTGAAGTTTTGAAGGAGAGTGAGATCTATAGGTGCTGATGATGCAACTCCAACAGGACTCCAACCAAAGGCGTAGAGCAGTACTAAGAGGGAACATTTAGAGAAGATAGAGTGTATGGAAATGCCAGATAAAAGCAGACGACGATTTCAAGACAGGACAAGACAAGAAAAGACCAGGGAAGGAAGCATTAGGTTTTGTTTATTTTTTTCAGGGAACGCTGGACTGGAAACACGGCTTTAAGAGGCCGGGAAGATGAGGGAGAATAAGACATACAGTAGGCGGTAATGCAACCTACTGTACAGGACTCCAACCGCTTATTAAACAGTAAGAATAAGAAGAAGAAGAACCAACTGAATTTATACATATATCTCTGGTCCCATTAGATTATAATACAGTTCCCAAAAATCCCAATTGGGAACGGTGCATAGTGATCATAACCAGCCCATACGAAATGCAACACCTTCCTGCACACATCATGGTATTTCATTTCTCATGTACACAAAGTAATTTCACATTTCCTCAGTGTTGTAGTATTTTCTGTCTGCTTAATTTTCTTTTATGTTTTAATTTTTATTTTCGTAAATCAAGAAATAAATCATGACTCACAAATGCACCAGATTCGGTGTTAGTTATTGTTCAAAGAAGAATATAGAGCAATTTTCAACAAACGTGTGTGCCTGCTGATAATAATTAGCCCAAAAGTCTGGAAATGGTGTTTATCTCATTTTGCTGGCAAAGTGTTGATCTATCTATAGAAATAAAAACAATTTATATAGTAATAATAATAAAATAATAATAAAAACTATTATATAATAATAGATATTAATAGAAAATATAGGGATAGGTCTCATTTTATATTAAGTGCCTGTTTTATTTTCTTTCATTTGAACCATTAGATTTTTTTTTATTCAATAGATTTAATTTGTCTAACATGTGGATAAATACTGCATGATTTCTTAATACTGCACTAACATGTATTTTAATGTAAATTCAGTATACAGTACTAATATTCTAACATGTACATACATACATACATACATACGTACATACATACATATGTGCATAAATATAAAAGTGCCACAACACTTACATATACATAATTGTATAAATATACAAAAACTCAGAGTGACTGAAAGAAATAAGATGAGAGCACAGGAGATATCACTAATGGCTAAAATTAGCGCAGGATTATACTCTATTATTACAGAGAGTGTTTAATATTGGAAGAGATCTTTTAGACACACCAGCTATTATGATGCAATAAAGGAGCTTAAGGCTTTTTCTTCATTCATCACTTGAGTTTAATTAATGTCACACTCAGGAAGTTGAACCACTTGTGATTTAGATTTTTTTTTTCTTCCTGGTTCTTCTCTTGCCTCCATTCTCTCGCTCACTACACATTTAAAGTGCATTCAATCCTAATGAACTGCTATTGTCGAAACAATAAATCTAATATAGCTACCGCGCTTGAATTTGACATTAATGCAAGCTGGAAAATGTGTACACAAGCAGGCATTAAGTATTCAGATCGATTACCTATGTTACACTATGGACACTTCTAAATCATCGCTACTACTAAATGATTACAGTGGGCTTTTAGATGGTGCGTGTTGAGAGGTGGGAATAATTGGAATAAATCACTTTTTTAGGTGACCTACAGTACCACCAATCATTATTGGCATATGTACCCAAATAAGAAGCACTGGGCACTGGTGGCTCAGTGGTAGGTGCTTTGTCTGCCATGCGGAAGGCCCGGGTTCGATTCCCAGCCAGTGCCCGAATCCCCCAGCCACTGGATGCAGTGTCGGTCCCAAGCCCGGATAAAATGGAAGGGTTGCGTCAGGAAGGGCATCCGGCATAGAACCTGTGCCAAGTTGTTGTGCGGACCTAGTGTCCTCTGTGGTGACCCCTTGCTGGGAGCAGCCGAAAGACCAACAACAACAACCAAAATAAGAAGCACTGTTTTTTTTAACCATGAGGCTAATATGGAGCCAAGGATTGTTGATCTGCGACTGTACCTGAATTTTGGAAAAAATTATGTAAGAACCATTTTTCTCTAATTTGTCGAACTTTTTAATTAAAATTGAATTAGTCATGTTTTCCTACGGTGGCACGGAGGCTTAGTAATTAGCACTGTCTGCTTGGGTTTGATTCCCGGCAAGGTTCGATTCCTGTCTTTATGTGCATAGAGTTTGCATGTTCTCCCCATGCTTGGTGGTTTCCTCCAACAGTCCAAAGACATGCAGATTAGACTAATTGCCGTTCCCAAATTGCCCATAGTGTGAGTGTGTGCGCCCTGCAGTCGATTGGCTCCCTGTATAGGGCGTACCCAGCCATGTGCCAAGTTTCCTTATATAGCCTGCAGTCCACCCGTGACACTATGTAAAGGATTAAGTGGTAAGCTACATTTCCTAACAATGAGCATTTACAGTAGATCGAGTTCCTGCATTGGTACATATTGTGTAGGGTTGGTTTGGAGATGTGCTGGAGCTTACCCATGTGAAATTAAGGCACAAGGTGGGATCCCACAGAATGGAATACACATGCACACACCCACTCATACACTGTGGGTGATTTCCAAGCACTAATGCATGTCTTTAGACTATGGGAGAAAACCGGAGTACCGGGAGGAGAACATGCAAACTCCACACACTCAGATCGGTGGTACAGTATTCATCATTTCAGAAGGCCTTCATCAGGGTACAACACATAAAAAAACATAAATAACTTTTTTTTATTATTAATTCATATTAACGGAAAGATTGCATACCTAATTTGTGACATATAAAAACTATAAAATCATTCATTATTAAGGCACATTTTGTAATGCAACCATGGGGGGGCGCAATCCAGTGTCTTCTTGTGCCAGTCCCAAATCTGGATAAATGCAGAGGGTTGTGTCAGGAAGGGCTTCCGACATAAAACATTTGCCAAATCAATAATAAGCTGAGTTAGATGAAGTGATGCAGAGCATCCCCAGAGGTGAGAGAGTGGTGATTGGTGCAGACTTCAACGGACATGTTGGGGAAGGGAACAGAGGTGATGAAAATGTGATGGGCAGGTTTGGTCTGCAG
>JAQQZS010000036.1:32349507-32360915 GCA_030068045.1 Platyallabes tihoni
GATAGGGTTAGATGGAGGCAGATGATTCGCTGTGGCGACCCCTGAAAGGGAACAGCCGAAAGACAAAGAAGAAGAATTAAGGCACATTTTGTAACATTTTGTATCATGTATCTAGTTTAACCCCATTTGTATTCTCACTGTATAATTAGTTTAATGGCTAAGCTTGTGTTTTAAGGTCATATTTACAGCACTCATGGTTATTCATTTTAATTGTAAACATTAGCACACACTCATGATATATAGAGCCATCAGGGTCAGGGAAGCAATGATGAATCATAAAGTGAAACGAAATGTTTAATGCTAGGGTGCATTATGTACTGTACTGTACTGTACTGTAGATGTTTCGCTTTTCAAAGAATGAGTCAGTTCATGGATATTCAGTGCGTACGCGCATAATAACTTTTATTTGCTATGATGAACCATTAAAGAGGGAGGTATATTTGAGACTGTTTATACCAATGTTCAGGAAAAGTGAAAAAGAAAAAAGTGAAAAAATATTTTTAACTTTATATTGATGTCATTTTATCATCAAAAGACAGGAAGCATTTCCAGCTGGCCATGTCATCCTGATGTTATACAACCAACGTTCCCTTTTTCCCACACTACTGTCTTCTTTTCTCTCTTCAAAATCCAATGTAACCAGATTGAGGGCTGAAAGCCATTTGCATGTTTAACACTCAGCCTCCAGAAGCAGGTGGATGTAATTGCAATTGCTTATTCAAGAATGGAGATGGTAGAGATCAGATCACAAGTCTGGTTCACTGAAGGCAACTGAAGAAAGAAGAGACTCTGTAAATTGAATCGCGTCTTTCAGTTACAGTGGTCACATCTTGCAGTCACTCTTAAATCTCTCGAGGAGCGTATCTTTATTTCATGACTCAAGTTCAGGCGTATCTTTACTCCATGACTCAGGTTCAAATGACTTGATGGAATAATTCTGTACATGATGACTCAAGTTCTGTAATGATACAATGAATGCAGTGTATTTTACCTGCAAACTTACACAGGGATTAGTGACTTCATTTAACTCCCTCTTTTAAATTTGCCATTCATATATGCTAGAGTTTAGAGTCATGAGTGTACTGTTTCATTAAATGAAGAGTTACATCTGTGACATTCTTTTTTCATTTATACAGTGTAAACACTTCCTACAACACTTATTTAATTATCATTCATGTACAGTATACTAGGTAAAAGAGTCATGTGTGTTTCATTTTTGAGTTATGTGAGTGTGATTCTTAAACACTGAGTCATTTATATTTGATTCATTAGACACAGTCATTTTTTGTTTAATAGTTGATTTCTTTTTTCTTGTTAAATTTTTTCTTAAAGAACTGGTTAGGACATACATATAATTTTTTTTTACTGTATACGAGTGATCTAAATAATTCCCACTCATTTGGGAACACACTGTACATAAATTATTCCTATCACACTTTTTTAACGATTCATTCATGGTCGAGTTTAGAGTTATGTAAGTATGATTCTTAAACACAGAGTCATATTTGTGATTCATGAAAAAAAGGGAAAAAAACGGTACTTTTTTTTAAAGAATTTTTTTTTAACCATACAGTCATCCTTTTAACATAAACAGTCTAAATAAGTCCTACCATTCATTTGATCATGATTCATTTATAGTATTGTAAAAGAGTCATGTGGGTATCGTTCTTGAACACTGAATCATTTGTATTTGATTCATTGGTTCATTGTACATAAATTATAATAATAATTATAATATATAATAATTTATTCCTATCACAATTTTTTAAAGGATATATTCATGGTAGAGGTTAAAGTTATGTGCGTATGATTCTTAAATACTGAGTCATTTTAATTTGATTCATTGAACAAGGAGTCATCTTTATGATTCATATTTGATTTTTTTTCTCTATTTTTTGTCCTTTTTAAAAAAGAAATTGGTGTTACCCTTTTAATAATTCCTAACACACTCATTTATCATAGAGCAAAGAGTCATGTGAGTATCATTCTTGCACACTGAATCATTTGTAGTTGATTCATTGAATTAAGAGCCATTTATTTATTAAATTGTAGAAATTGTTATGTTATGTAAATAATTATTTGTGGACCTGCAGATTATTATCATGCAAATATATTATGTTAATAATTCATTCACACAGTTGAGTTAATACCTCATTAATGTCAGAGGTTTGGATCATGCAACACTGAGTGAACACATTTGTGATTTGTGTATATTAAATTAAAAAATCAAAGAGTTGTTTATTTACACTACATATGACTCCTTAACTAAAGAATATTTCATCGAAATAGAAATGCATTTGTGAATATAAATTATTGTAAATAATTACAATAACAATTATTTGATTGTAATTTGGATATGATGTCATTTGTGTTTAGAGTCATCTGAGGATGATTTGAGTCATTTGCATTTGAGTCACTGAGTGAAGAGTCATTTGTCATTTTTGTGATTCAGATTTCATTCCAATCCCACTGGATGCTTAATAATCATTTGGAAATCACATTCAGTCATTGAGTAAATCAAGAGTCATTTATTTATGTACAGTGTAGAAGCATCATTAATAAAGAATCATTTCAGAAAGGCAGATAAAATACAGATATATATTTTATTATATACAGCAATCAGGGTTACATTAGAACAAGATGCATGTGACGTCAAACTGTGGGTGGGGGGGTGATGATCTAGTGATTCATTGTATGAACATAAGAACTGAAGCAAAAAAAAAAAAAACACAGGAAGTAAACTCAAGGCTTCTGTGACTATATGGCTGTTAGAGCTACACTGCAGCGCAAAGATTAAAACCCAGCAAAGCGTCTCCATCCCTCACCAACGATCATTAACCCTTAACAATTTCTCCACAACAAGCAGACCAACAGTCCCAGCAACGGCTATTAATAGCGATCTGTAGAAGTTTTGGCCCCAGTTCTGCCCCAAACTTTTCAAAGCAAACTTTCATTAGTGAGACAGCAGAATGCTGACCTGTAAGGCTTTATAGTGCTGCAAAGTCTGAGGCTGGTACAGAGCCCAGCTGCTGTAATTCCCCCTGCTTTATTTAGCTGCTTATAAAAGAAGCAATAGGCTATTTAATTAAAGCCAATTTTCTGACAGCAGCCATTCCGGCCTGAGAAACGTATTCTTCTGCGCACAGATTGGGATGGACAGTGGAGCCAGGAGACAGCAGATGAAAAAAAAAAGGTGGGGGGTGGGGGGGGGGGGGATGGAGTGTCATTTTTAGCACAAATACAAGCTCTCAGCACAATGGCCTATTCAGTAAATCACTAGAGAGGACCATGAGCACAGATGTCTATCACTGCCAGGTATTTCTCACAAGGTGCACGTTAATTAAAATCATATCCTCTGTGTTTTCTAAACTTCACTTCTTCTCATTGCAAGCAGACCTGTTTTCCGACTGGCAGATAGATATTAACATTACATAGATGAATTATATTTAAAATTATTATTAATTATAATAATAATAATAATAATAACCTGTGGATAATTATAAAATGTATATGTATAATTGTATAATTGTTCAAATATTTTAAATATGTATCTTTTATCTAAAACTTTCCAATATTGAAAGTATGTGCTTCATATTTGTGTCCTCATTACTGTTTTCAGAATAAGACATCTCATTTTTTTTCTAATGCTCACTTATTTATTTATTCAATATTTTTCCTAATATACATTGCTGTGAAAATATTAGAATTTTGAAGTATTTCCTGTTTTTTTTTTTCGCATATTTGTCACACTTAAATGATTGAGATCATCAAACAAATTTTAACACAAAGACACCCAGAGAAAATACAAAATACAGTTTTTACATGATGATATTAATTATTAAAGGAAAAAAAGCTGTCCTTGGCCCTACAGTATGTGAAAAAGTAATTGCCCCTAAATCTAATTACTGGTTGTGCCACCCTTAGAGGTAGCAACTACAATCAAGCGTTTACGATAACTGGCAATGAGTCTGTTGCATCGCTGTAGAGGAATTTTTGGCTCACACTTTTTTGCAGAATTGTCAGCCACTTTGGAGGGTTTTCTAGCATGAACGGCAGCCACAGAATCTCAGTTGGATTTAAGTCCAGACTTTTACTAGCCCACTCCAAAATCTTACGTTTATTTATTTATTTATTTTTTAACCATTTAGATGTGGGCTTCTTGGTGTGCTTTGGATCATTGTCCTGCTGCATATCCCAAACCATAATTTTTCTATCAATTATAGTAAATCGTCCAGGTCCTAAGACCATCACACTACCACCACCGTGTTTGACTGTTGGTATGATGTTCTTTTTATGAAATGCTGTGCTAGTTTTTGCCAGATGTAACAGGACACACAACATTCAGTTAAACTTTTGTCACATCAGTCAACAGAATATTTGCCCAAAAGTCTTGTGGATAATCAAGATGTTTTTTTTTTTTTGGCAAAATTTTTGCCCTATGACCTTATCTGTGACAAGTGAGATCTGCAGTTCTTTAGATGTTGTTCGGTACAATAACTTCAGAATCTGAAATTTGAATTATGGACATTTTCTCTCATGATGACTTGAAGGGGAAAACCAAACTGCCATGTTCAAGCATAGGTTTTTAAACTAAAGGGTTTTTCATAATGAAATCAATTTGACATTTTTTTAAGTGAATTTTTTTCTGATGTATATTTTTAAGGTCAAATTCAAATTTGAACATTACAGTGATTCTGACAGTTCGATTAAAATGTGAATGGGCCAAAGACACAGTATGTAAACAAATCAAGTCTGTTTTGCTAGCATTATCTGATATGATGACTGAATACTGGGGTGAAAGACATCTGATGTAGAGGAGGCAGTGTTTGGAAGGACAGGGAATGAGAAAAAGTCATAGCTACGGCATGCGTGTTAGCATGGCATTAGATGAGCTTGGAAAGGTGGCCAAAATAAATGTTAAATTTAATGAGCATCCAAGACATTCACTATGGACAGAGCATGAGAGCACAGGTGTGGATACATGATAGCCCAACAGGGCTGTGCTTAATAACAAGAATGCTTGCGAAAAGCTCACGATTGTACAGCAGTTGAACGGTGTAATGAAATCTCATGATTTTCAGCGCTCTCGTTATTGAACAAAGCCTTGCTGTACTATCACGGGTGTGGTCCTGTGCTCTTATACTAGGCAGGCAGACGCAGGAGACGGCAGACTCTATCAAAAAATTGAAGAACTTTTATTTTTAATATACAGTATAAGTAATATACTGTATTATATGGGTCTGTGTGCATGGAGTTCACATGTTCTCCTCATGCTTGGTGGGTTTCCTCTGGTTCCCCCGGTTTCCTCCCACAGTCCAAAAACATGTAGATTAGGCTGAGTGGCATTCCCAATTTACCCATAGTGTGTGTGTGTGTGTGTGTGTGTGTGTGTGTGTGTTAGTTCCCTGTGATGGATTGGCAGGTTGTACCCCACCTTGGCCCTGTATCCAGGATAGACAATGCATGAGTGATATGGGGACTTAATATGCGTGTTTATTGTTAAATATAGACTCGCTTTCCTGGGAATATGAGAATCCATGCATTTGTTGTTTTCACTGCATAACATGACATATTATAAACCTTTTAAGCTTATAATATTATATGAGTTGTAAACTGGTGCTACAAATAATAATCCACATGCATTCAGTTGTGTGTTTTGGTCCAAAATTGAAAATGCCAGTGTTAACACTAGCCAACCAGGACTTTGTAATAACAATGTTTTATTTCATAATGTATTATTTCATGCTTTAGTCCAAACCAAGAGAAACAATCTAGAGGTATGCCCACACCAGTCTTCCATGGAAAATATATATTTTTTTTAATTTTCAAGGACAGCAGCATAGGTAGGGCAGTAGTTGTCAATAACACCTTACAGCTTGAGGGTGTTGTTGAATCCTTAGGTTGTGTTAAAAGCAATGCAAAATTCAACATGTTCCCTTTTTTCCTCCAACCTCTCAAAACATGCTTGTTGGAGGATTGACTACTCTTCAAAAGAATGTGCAAATGTTTGTGCTCTATGATAGACGAGCATCAATCCGGACTGTATTCCCGTCTTGCACCCAGCGTTCTCTGTATCCACTGTCACCCTGATCAGGATAAATTGCTACCTGGAGAGAAATGGATAAATGAACAAATGTCCTTTGACTTCCATTATAAATGAACTTGACTGACTGTTTTCTCAATATGACAAAAGATGTAGTGGATAGAGAATAGATGGGAAAATGGTAGAGTATTCCATATTCTTTTCACTGCAATTTTGCAAGAACCCTTTGCCCTCCTTTCTTTTTTTCTACTCTGAGCTACTTGGAATAATTTGATTGCTATTGGACTGGTTTATATTTAATTCGTTTTCCCCAAATGTTTATCTCATTCATCTTTTTTTTTTTTTTTAATTATTCCTGTCTCACTCACACTGAACTTTGTAAGTACTTCTCTGCATGGGGTCTTTCATGTCAAAAAATGTTAGGCATCTCTCTCTCTCTCTCTCTCTCTCTCTCTCTCGCTCTCTCTCACACTCGTGAAAGAACTGTTTTTCCTACTTACCCAATTGTCTCTATTGAAAAGATAAGCTTTACATATAACACACTGTACAGTATAAGGACTTTAACTTTAAATCCACCTTCCTGTCAAATACAAAAAGTTACATAAAGGATTTCTTATCACCCTTTCGGGATTGCCTTAATACTGTAATTGCCTGCAACAGATTTTCTTGCAACTACAATCAGGGTTGTAGTTAAATGGCATTTTCGTCATTTATTCGGATTATTCTTCATTCTTTCTATTTTCGAGGTCAGAAAAGAACTTGTCATTTGCACTGATGTGTTTGGAGAGCCTGGACAAGGTTATTCGTCATGGAGACTAGGATTAACAGATACTGTAAGTGATGTAGTTCTATGTTACCTAATAGAGTGAAGAGTCTAGAGTGCATGTACATAAGATGACCGGCACTGGAATGTAAGGAGCTGATTTGATTGGATATTACAATGTTACTGTACCTCTAACACAATATACTGGTCTTTCAACACAGTTATGAGAGTAAAAACTCTCTTTATTTCTCTATATAATCCCCTGCTGTCCTAATGCACTTATCCCAGCGTTTCACTGCTGCAGGGTAGAAAGTTTTCTCAGCACGCCAGAGAGATCTGACTGCCTGCATAAAAGTCTGAGATGCTGGCCTCCCAGGAACTCCTTTAATGGCCCAAACATATGGAAATCATTTAGGAGTGAGATCAGCACTATACACGGGATATGGCAGTAACTCTCAGGCAAGTTCCTGTAATGTGCAAGTGGTGTTGGTGAATGTACAGTACAGTTCCCAAAGACAGACACATCTCTTTTGCAAATTGGCGACAAGTTATCCATCGATTTCACTCACTCCTATATTATGCTGTATACAGGGTCAGGTGGGGCCGAAGCCAATCCCAGGAGACTTGGGGCACAGGCCTGGGTACACCCTGGACAGGGTGCCAATCCATCACAGGCACATGCTCAGTCAAACACTTTCGGGAAGCATCGATTTTCAAGTCTTACACTCTATGAGGTGTAAGACTTGTGGACTTTCTTACAATCAGGAAAAGGAAAAAAAGACTTGGCTTTATTGACAGATTGGTAATTAACTGATTAACTGATTGGCTGACCGAGAGGACATGTTGAAATGTTTTGTCTGTCCACATGAAGCCTGCCTTTTTGCCTTTAGCTGTCTGCCTCTGGCATGTGCTCTGTGTGCCATTAAGATAAACATGGCTGACCACTCTGCTTTAAACAGCTGCGAATAAGTGCCATTAAGCCATTAAAGGAATTATGGGCATTAAGGCAGGCTTTGGCTCTATGAGCTGATGGATGGGATCTGGAAAACGCCTGCTGATCTTCTGCCTCACAGGCAAACACACACACACACACACACACACACACACACACACACACACGCACGCAACCCAAAGATTAATCATATCTTTCTAAAATTGTCTAATGCTGTGTTGAGTATTACTTTTCCTGGGCTATGTGTCCATCAAAATATAGACCTTTTGCAGACACATGACTTCATCCACAGCAGCAAATGGCAGAAGTACTGACATTAGGCTACTGTGTATTTTTGTTATTAATTACGTTCAAGGTGTATTTCACAGCCAAAAATATAACAGAAAGATTACCTGATTATTACTGGATTATTTTACGGATTATCTGACGCTTTGCTACACGGATAGAAGAGTAACCTAGAAATGGATGGCTTCTGTTCTACTGATTATTTTCATATTTAGTATGTTGTGGTGTGAGCACTGTCACATTGCACCTCTAGTGTTGAGGTTCGATTTCTGTCTCGGGTGTGTGTGCATGGAGTTTGCATGTTCACCTGGGTTTACTGCGGTTTCCTCCTACAGTCCAACCGTATAGACAATGAGTGAGTGAGTGAGTGAGTGAGTATGTATGTTGTGGTTGACTTTATATAGTATATAGAATATATATATATATATATATATATATATATATATATAAATGTGTGATTCTTCCTGGAATTTGGTGGTGTTTGTTAGCGATAGCTCATTGGCTACAAATGGGACGATGCTATAAAAACATGCTGTGCAGTTAACATTAACTAATGCTGACATTTCAATAATTTTCCTTAATAATTAATAGCTATAGAATCTATAGCTATATATTCCGAAATAATAAATGGTAAGCTAGTGCATTACTGTATGTAGGATGTATTATCCCTTGTTCCATGCTTCAAGTAGTGTCCTTGATCAGAGATTTGGGATTTAGTATTGTGTGGCTTACTGTATGTTGATTCACGATGATTCAGAGTCAAACTTGAACGACTTCGAAGGAATTACCAATGAGACAAAGTGTTGTTTAAGATGACAACGTTATCAGGTGTGTTTATGTGTGGGGTTTCGGCACTGACATCTGGTAAATACCATCCCTTTTGCCATCCAGATGTGGACAGACAGTTGTGTATCCCCTTTAAGTATCTAAAAATGTGTATATATATATATATATATATATATATATATATATATAGCATCACATGCAGGACTTGGATCATTCACCTGTGGGTTAATATTGTTATAACATTGCTATAACACTATAATTCAACATTTTGATTTACAGCAATGTTACTGTAACTGTATATCCAAATGACAAGGATTGATCTGCATCTACTGTATATCTGGATGACATAGGAACATGTGCTGTGCTTGTTACATACATGTTACACGCATGTATGTTTATACTGTACTGTACATCAGCGAATCAGGACTTTTTTCTCAATACATCAAATAAAATTTATTTTTTTATTTATTTACAGAAAAAGAATTGCGTATATATATTTAAAAAAGGTCACCATTTTTTTGGCACATATATTCTTGTGAAATAAAAAGGTTATTATTAAAAAAGGATTATTAAAATGTTTATTTTTCACCATAGTTTGAATGGAAATATGAAATTATTGTATATTTGTACTGTTTATTGTATTGTTGTGTGTGCAGACTTTTATAAAGTGTGCAAGTCTATAACACATCAGCTTAGAAGATAAGATAAAAGTCAATTTTCACACACACACACAAAAAACTCTTTTAGTAACCATATATCACTCTGTGTGCAGTTTGCAGATCATTTCCTGAGTAATCTATCAGGTTTGGGATAACGATCATAGGGACTTCAATTTCTTTGGCGTGAGTTCTTAGACGTTCACATGCTGCCAGTTATTCATGACAGATGTTCATGCATAACCAGAATGACTGGTGATTACTAGCATTGTGACAGTTAAAGATTAGACAAAGATGCGAAGGAAATCAAGCATCAAGAACATAAATTTTTTCTAAAGAAAAATTCCCAAATGCACAATAGGCATGTTTAATGGCACGATATAATAATAAAATTGTGTGTGTCTGTATATGTAACTATGAATATGTTGATATGTGTGTGTGCACGCAGGTATGAGGATCTTAGTAAATCTGCTTCTGGACACACTTCCGATGTTGGGCAACGTGCTCCTGCTCTGCTTCTTTGTCTTCTTCATCTTCGGCATCATCGGCGTGCAGCTGTGGGCGGGGCTTCTGCGAAACCGCTGCTATCCTGATAAGAATTTTACCCTGTGAGTATGACCTTTCATTTCCCAACTGGGCTAACATGTCATGCATCATCATCATCATCATCATCATCATGATAAACAGATACTTGCTTTGTGATCGGTCACAATCTGCTATAGTTAATGCTTTTATTTTTTATGGAGTAGTCTACCCAGGGGCGTGTATTCAAATTTTAAGCTGAATTTGTTTCCAGACATCCTGCAGCATATAGCGATCAACGTGTGTAATGTATGATGGACATGATGATATAGGAGAGCTGGCAGGTGGGTGGGACTTTCATGTCATTGTGGACATGGTGATTTATGTTCAGAATGAACAGCTTGTGCAGAATAACAGAACACAGTTATAAAAGTGTAATCTCTATAAAATCACCTGCTACATTAACGCATTCATCCCAGCGTTCCACTAATGCTTGGATACCATCAAGGTAGATTGAGTACAAGTTCAAGTTCTCTCAGTACAGTGGAACTATGTGTCTGAACCAATCGAATGCTTTTCTGCGGTGGGAGATAGATTTTTTGAAGATTAGTAATCCTTGCTTTGTCAAACATTTAGTGTTGAATTACATGGTCTCTTTCTTGCTCTTTCTGTCTGTAAGTGTCTGTGCCTTAATGTTCAAAATGATTTTAAAGCAAAAGTCACGAGCTGTGTCATTCTGACCTGGAACCTAGAACACACACACACATACATGCACACAAGCCCATACTGTACGCACACTCACACCATGTAACCAAACTTTATTTAGTCACAGAGTGGGAAAAAAAAGCATTATAAGAACTGAACCTTGGTCCTAAGTATAGAGTCCTTCAGCTCAGCCTCTTCATTTCTTTCTTTCCCTCTCGTATGGCCTGAGAGCTCTCTGGAAAAGTGCAAGGTATAAAAAAAAAAAAAAAAAAAAGAGCATCCAGTTCTTAGTCAACTCAGGTATATTCTGCCTTATTAATAACAAAAAAGAAATCAATATGATATGACTCAATATGATTAGAGTGTAAGAGGGGAAAATACACTCGACTGCACTGGATTAAATAGTCAAAGAAAATACTTTGGGTATTTGTTCATGTAACAATAAGCAAAATGATGCAACTCACAACTTATGTGTGAGGGCTGTTAAAAGCTCAAATCTCATTCATCAGAAAGTGCTGAGTAATTATTATTATTATTATTATTATTATTATTATTATTATCACTTAGGCCTTGTTCACACGGGTGTTAAAGTTTTGGATAAACGAACGAGCTCTGAACTTCCTAGACGTTTATGTTGTGTTTTGTAGTGGCGCTCGATTGACTTCTACACTGGCGTTCGTTTGTCTCTGTCTAACG
>JAQQZS010000036.1:32379879-32411750 GCA_030068045.1 Platyallabes tihoni
TTGATATTTCAATAAACAGTAAACTTGGCCGATTTCGTTATTATTTTGTTGACAAGTGGGGCTTGAAAATTCGCTCACCCCCTTAAGTGGGGAATGACAGAAAAAATTTGAGAACCACTGGTGTACTGTATGTATGTGTGTGCCCTGCGATGGATTTTCACCCTGTCCAGAGTGTATCCCGCCTCGTCCTCTAAGCCTCCTGGGATAGGCTCCAGGCCCCCTGCGACCCTGAATTCAAGATATAGCAGTATAGACGATGAGTGAGTGAGTGAAAGACATCAGGAGATTTAGCTATATAAAAGGCATTCCACTATCTTGGTGAAAGGTTCAGAGCAGATTCCTGATGATTGTCTTAATTGTACCTTGTGGAATATAGGGTCAAGTCGAGCTATGTTTGTAGCTCAAGGGCAACACGAGACAGAGCTTTTGGTTTGATTTGGTAAGTGCCTTCAGGTTGGCAAGGACATATTTGTGCTGTAGTGCTATCTCAAGATGATAAGGACTGAAAACGTACCTGAGGGAACTCTCTTATATTGTGAAATTGCCACTACATAGAAGAGTCTTTGCACATTGTACAGTATCTTCAGGGATACGGTGTCAAGGCAAACTGTGATTGTTGCTCCAAGGGAACATGATAAAAAGCTGAATTTGAGAGATGGAAGGTCAAGTGGAGCAGAGGTGCTGGCTCAAAGGGAATATGAAATAGGTGTGGATTTGATAAGTGTGTTCGGATATGAAGGGACTGGTTTGAGGTACAGTATTCCAACTCCAGAGTGTCAAAGGTTGGAAAAGTATCTAAAGGACCTATTTTTGATGTTGTGACAGTGACAGAAAAGTATTGGTTCACCCAGAGTTCCTTAGGATAGCAGGCCAAGTCAAACTATTGTTGGGGGTTGTGCTGGTGACTCAAGGGGAACATGAAACAGAGCTGGATTTGATTGGGATCGTAAGTTATGGGGGGACAGGTATGTGTCGCACTAGCCCGATCCTGAGATGACAGTGAGTGAAAAAAGTGTGACCTCTTTCTGATGTTGCCAGTACAGACACAAGTCTTGATGCAATTCTTTCTTGTACCTTGGGGGATAGAAGGTCAAGTCAAGTCATACTTGTGCTTCAAGGAGAACATGATAGCTCATAGTTGGGTTTGTAAGCAAGAATTGGTGTTTAAAGTCTGATGTGAGTTAATGTGGAGTAAACACAGCACTGGTGTGATGTAGGAGAAATCCATGCACTCTGGATGCACATCTCCCAGGGGGTTGATAGCATAGATAGGAAGACCTGCCAGGAGCAAGTTGCAGTAATCCAATCTTCAGATTAGAAGGGACTGAACAAGCATCTGAGCAGCCTCTGTGGAGAGAAATGGCTGAGTCTTCATGTTGTAAAGGTGCCAGTGCTAAGAGTTTGTAAGATTTTGACAAGGGGAATCATCTTCAGGGATAAAAAGCAGCTCAGTGTTCTTGTGATTGATGAGCTGCCATCCATGATAAGATGAAAGATAAGTAGGGGAGGTACAGTGCTGCGGAAGACGTCTTAGGCACCATATTATCTTTAGTAAAATTTTGTTATATAAGTTTATCATGTTTGCATTATTATATACAAAACCAATATTTCCAAAAATAACTTACAAAAAAACCCCTACATAGCATTACAGAAGAATATTTGCATGCATGTAAAGAAAGAAATATATCAAATGAGCGACCAGTTTACAGATTTAAAAATAATAATAATAAAAATGAAAATTTACAACATAATGTACAGCCATGGCCGAAAGTTTTGAGAATGGCACAAATATTAATTTTCACAAGGTCTGCTGCTTAGGTGTTTTTAGATCTTTTGTCAGATGTTATTATGGTATACTAAAGTATAGTTACAAGAATTTATGTCAAAGGCTTTGAATGACAATTAATTAAATAAACATTAGGTTTGTGCAGAGTCAATATGTATATACTGTAAGTGTTGAACCTTCTGTTTTAAGACTTCTGCAATTCGCCCTGGCATTCTGTCACTCAATTTCTGAGCCACATCCTGACTGATGGCAGTCCGTTCTTGCATAATCAATGCTCTTGAGGATTGACCACAAGTTCTCGATGGTAATTAAGTTCTGAGGAGCTTCCTGGCCATGAACCCAAAATTTTGATGTTTTGTTCCCCGAGCCACTTATTTACACTTTTGCCTTAAGGCAAGGTGCTCCATCATGCTGCAAAAGGCATTGTTTGTCACCAAACTGTTCCTGGATGGTTTGGATAAGATGCTTTCGGAGGATAGTTTTGTAATAATATGTATTTATTTGCATGGGGTATTCTCATAGGAATTTCTAGGAACTCAATGAAAGCAATCTGGCAGTGGTCAGTACGCTGATAGAGTGAAGCAAACAGAGGCAAAAGGATCATCCAAAGTTTCGTTTTACTTACGCTTAAGTACAGTGCAAAAGTCTTTAGTACATAAAAAAAAAAAATGCCATAAGCAAGGATGTGTTGGAATCTTCTTTAAACAGCTGGGAGGTTTTACTGAGTGTGCTGGAGAACGTGCTTCCTTATGTACAGTAATATGTTGATTTCTTTACAGGAATGCAAATATTATTTGTTATAATATTTATTTCTTAATTTTTAAGATATTCTTGGAAATTTAGAATGGCTTTGTACTGTATATAATGATTCAGACTGGATAAACATATATAGTATAACAGTATGTTTTCCTCACTTGTTTTTCAGAGATAAGTTAGTGAATGCCAAGTCAAGAGTACAGAACCAAAGAAAGTTATCAGAAGGGAAAATATTTGGGAGGATGTCCAGCTCTTTTGTAAATTTCATACAGCAACAGGCAGCCCTAACCTAACATTTTATCGGCCCCTACCACTCAAGGGTCCTTGGATTTGTTCTTAATTTATGTCACCCCTGATCTAATAGTAAAAAAAATATCAATATTAAATGATCACTATAACTATGATAAAGTTAAACATACATTGTATAAAAATAAACATGCATTTATGATACATTCTATGCACTTTTATGTTCCTATTACAGTTCTTTTATCGCGTCATATGGGATATGGGTTTTTCCTTGCCACTGTCACCATTGGTTGTTCTTTGGGTATTTACATTTTCATGTAACCCCAGGTCCAAAAAAAAATTATTTTGTATGTCAATAGTACTACCTGATACCATACAGCATCTCAGTGCTTGTACAAAGCAAAGCAACGCCTAAATCTGTACGAGACTGAAACTGTGTTTGTCTTTATTGTTTGGCTTTGTTGTACGAATATGTTGACATTAATGTAGGTTTTTAAACCCGCAGTGCATGCACAAAGCTCAATTTCACGCTAGGCCTTTTTATTTTTTATTTTTTATTTGTGCCATGAGCAGTTTTCTACTGTGAAGGCATGTAGAAAGAACATGCCCGTGACATTTTTTGACTTACCACTTGCACAAGAACAAAAGCACTGTGGAAATGTTTTACTTGTCTGTCGTGCTGTGAAGCCTCTGGTATAAACCAAGCTTTAGAAACATATTGGTAACTGAAAGACACGGCCACTTCAAGAGAAATTGGGATCAATTAAAAAGAATCAAGGTGATGTAGTTGGACTTGGTTTGATTTGTATGCAAAGTATATTAAAAGAAATGATACAAATTCTTATTGTAACATAAACCTTTTAAACTGTTTTATGGTCATTTGTATACATATAATTAATGCAGGGTGGCACGGTGGCATTGTGGTTAGCTATGAGGGTTTGATTCTCATCTTGGATCTCTGTGTGTGGAGTTTGGAGGTCCTCTCTATACTTGCTTGCTTTCTTTCGGGTACTCCGGTTTCCTCCCATAGTCCAAAGTCATGCAGGTTAGACTAATTGCCATTCCCAAATTGTCAGTATAGTGTGTGTGTATGTGTATGTGAGAGACAGAGAATGTGTGCCATGTGCTGGACTGGCACCCTTTCCCTGGTGTACCTTGCCTTGTGCTCAAAGTTTCCTGAGCTAGCCTCCAGGGTTCCTGCGACCCTGTACAGGATAAGTGGTATAGAGAATAAATTAATGAATAGTTAATGGGGATTGACTGGTGATTAGCTGATCAAAGTCTCGATGATTAGCTGATCAAAGTCTATTCTATATACAAAAAAGCAGTGCACGATAGAGTGCACTACTCTAGGTCTTCAGAGTTCCAGAGATCAAAGTCAAATATGTTGTCAAAAGAAATTAAATTGTAAAGTTTAAAGAAAAATGTGGCATAATAATAATAGTATCCATTTGCATGGGGTTTTCTTATAGGAATTACTATGAACTCGGTGAAAGCAGCCTGGCAGAGGTCAGTACACTGATAGAGCGAAGCAAACAGAGGCAAATGGATAATCCAAAGCCAATATCACAGGACATTACAAGGGTCACAGAAACAACAAATAATAATACTAAGACCCTATATTACACAGTATGATTGACGAGAATTACAGGAGTGTACAGGTTTATAGTTTTTTTTTTACATAAAGTACACTTTACACTTTACATTAAAGTGTGCCTCCGTGTTTCTTTGCTTCCAAGGACACAGCGAACCGACATAAGAAAAGGAAAAGGCGACCTCATACACATATACTGTATTAAATAATGTTTTGAAGTGACTTAAGTGAGTTCAGTTTTTGATGACACTTATTGATTTGAATTTTACTATGGTACAGTATGTAGTATAGTTTACTAATGGTTCCCAACCATGGTCCTGGAGGACCCCTCTGCCATTCGCATTTTAAGTTTTTCTTAGCTCTGAGCACACCTTATATAACTAAAAAGAACCTTTTTTGAATAGAAGTGGGTGTCTTAGAGCAGGTAAAACACTAAATCTGCAGGGCAGGGGCTAGGGAAGCACTATACTGTACCATAATGGACCATAGGTTTACCATAGTGGTCACCATAAGACTTTACAGAGTGCCAGGGTAATATGGTATGGCACTTCAGTGGGTACTGTGGTGTGTACCACAATACTTCGGTGAATACCATGGTACTTATTCGTACTAAAGAGGCTGCCATAGTTCAGCAGGTGTCCAATATTATATGTTTGTACATACTGTGCCATATTAGATATGTCACTACATACTACTGGTATGGAACACTATATTGGTATATGTGCTATAATAGCAAATAAGTACCATGGAACTGTCAAAACTATCAATATCCCAGGGTACCTATTCCAAGGAAACTTTCTTATGGCCGTTATTATTGCACCTACAGTACACTGTACAGCTCAAGTTCAATTCATTGTACTCCTCACCTGACTTTGCATTCTCTTTGCATGAAAAAGACATTTTTTTTCAATTATTATTTGTTTGTTTCCTCGTGTCTCCACGCCTTCTCAGGACTCTCAGTGGGGTTCATTAATCTTCTTTATTTATGACACTTGAACAGGTGTCCTCTTCTTTCTGAAGCTGTTGAGATGACTGTCCTCCTTTTTTCCTGTCTCACACAGCTATAATAGCTCTTTTACTTTCCCTCTCTCCTGTTGCCTTACTTATATATGTTTTTTCTCCCTGTCACTTGTTCTCTCTCTCTGTCTCTCTAGCATTCATTTTCTCTTCCCTCCTCTCTCTTCTCCTTCTGTCTTCTCTTTATCTCTCCTACTTTTTCTCTTGGTTGCCATCTGTCTTGGTGTCTGTCCTCTTAATCTCTTTCCCAGTTTTAGCTAAACATAATAAGCAAGAGTGCAGTAAATCTCATTACTAACATTTGAAAAACAGAATTGATTCATTTGTTTTTGTCTTTACTGTCCTGTTCAAGCATTGATTTTTTTTTCTTGTCCACTTTTGTTCTTTCCCTTTCATACATCAGGTGGGCTCTTTCTTCATGATTAATCTGTGTCTGGTGGTCATAGCCACTCAGTTCTCAGAGACAAAACAGCGTGAACACCAGCTGATGCAGGAGCAGCGTGCCCGCTGTCTGTCCTCCAGCACATTAGCATCACTGGCAGAGCCGGGGGACTGTTACGAGGAACTCTTCCAGCTCACCTGTCACGTGCTGCGTAAAGCCCGCAGACGCTCTGCTGCCTTCTTCAGGGCCTTGAGACCACGCCCGTGCCAGGCCACGCCTAGTCAATCACAAACCAACGTCAATGGCGGAGAAAGGAGTCAGAGGCAACATCAGGGTGAGAGGGATACATGAATGAGTTTGGATGGGGAAGTGAATCCACGGATAAATAAATGGATAGCTTGAAGGAGGAAAGTGTGTCGATGTATACAACGGGATGTAAAGACAGACAGACATTTGTATGGGAGCAAAGAATGACGGCTAGATAGATGCAATTTATTAAATGAATAAATATACATATGAAAAGAGGAAAGATGCATGATGATGTATAACAATGAATAAGTGACTACATGGATGGATGGATGGATGGATGGACGGACAGATGGTTGGCTTGATGGAAGGTTGCATGGATGGATTCATGGATGTGATGATAAAATAAATTAGATACAAAGATGAATGTCTGAAGAGAAATAATTAAAGATGAAGGACAATAAATGATTGACATGTCTGAATGATGGGTTATTGAGATGGATGAATGGATGGAGAAATGCATTGATGAGTGGATGGAGATACAAATAGACTAAAATACATAATGATAGAATAAAGATTAGTATATGCATAAATAAACTTATAGATGAAGGTTTTAGTCAATGTATTTAAGTCTAAAAAGATGGAAGGATGAATAAATAAAGTCAGGTTTTCAATCAAGGACAATTAAATGCATAACTAGGGAAAGAATGAATAAATAAGCAAATGAAATAGGTTACATAAATAGACAGGGACCGGACCAAAGGACGATGGTCAGGAATGGAAAGATTAATGGATTACAATAGCAATAGAAGAATGAAATGAAATATATAACATAAATAAATTTTGTTGGATAAACACAGAAGCTTGGTCATGGAGGTTAAAATGGCCATGAATGGATAGACAGATACTGCATATTAATAGAAATGATGAATGAATATACACAAGACAAGTGCATAAATGGGTGAATACAGTATGAATAATGCAAGATGGATGTAACTGTGGATTAAGTTACAGAAAATGGGTGCATGAACCTTAAGGGGTGGGTGAATAATAAATGGATGTATGACTGGATGGGTGAATAGATAGATAGAACGATGAATGGCTAAAAGGCTGGATGGACAAATTAATAAATGGAAGGATGGATGAACTGGTGGATGCTAGTATGGATGCGTGAAGGAATAGGTGAATGGAAAGGTTAAAATAAGGCAATCAAAGATTAATGGATGAATGTAATAAAAGGTGGATTACATTACAGATGATGGGTGCATGAACCCTGGGGGAGGGTGAATGAACTTAAATCCTGATGACTACATGGTAGGATGGATGCATGCAAGGATGAATGGAAGGATGGGTGAGTAGAAGGAGCAAAGTAGGGAGTACTGAATGAATGGATGAAAGTACAAATGAGTGCATGAACGTGGAGGTGTAAATTAATTTAAAGTCTAATGGCTACTGTACATGAATGGATTGATGGATGGATGGATGGATGGATGGATGGATGGATGGATGGATGGATGGAAAGGTCAAAGGACTGATTGAAAGAATATATCAAGAGATGGGTAAAGATGCAGATGATGGTACATGAGCGGGGCGAAATGTCTGAATTAATTTAAAACTTACAGTAATGGCTACTTGGATGGATGGATGGACGGATGGATGGATAAAAAGATTAGAATAGAAATGAACGAATAAATATATTAAGAGATGGATAAAGATACAGATGATGTATGCATGAATGCGGGGCAGTGTGTGAAAGAATTATAACTCTACATGAATGGGTGAGTAGAAAGGACCAAGTACTGTATGGATGAATTAATTAATAAATTAAGACATGGATGAAGATACAAATGATGGAGACAATATGTGAATAAATAAAAAATGATGGGTACATGGATGGATGGAAAGCCTGAAGTAAATGGCTGAATATAATAAGACATTTATAAGATACATAAGATGGATGCATGAATAGCGTGTATATGAATCCATGGATGGATGGATGAATGCATGATTCAGCTAGCTCAATAGTCAAAACATTATAATTTTTTTTTTATTTTGTCTCAAGGCTCCCACTGTCACCATCACACAAAGCCTGATCATGCTTCTACTGAAGGTTCACCGCCCACCTCCGAGGACTGTCCTCACTGTATGGCCCTGTCTCTCAGAGATGGTGCGGTACCTGCAGGGACGGCGGCCAATCAGGAGGCAGAGGACGGTGCACAGGTGGACACAGATGGACAGGGTGACCAATCAGGAGAGCAGAAAGACAAGAGGGTGTGTAAGGGGAAATGTAAGGAGCTGTGGATGGAGATGAGGATTAAACTGTGGGGAATCGTAGAGAGCAAATACTTTAACCGAGGCATCATGATTGCCATTCTCATCAATACAATCAGCATGGGCATCGAACATCATGAGCAGGTAAACCCACACACACACACACACTCACACACACACACACACACCTACACACACACACACACACACACACACACACACAGGCACACTCGACTCCCTTGATTGTAATAGTCTTCGGGTGGATTTGTGAGTGATGAGGGAAGAGCAAACAAACTACACCTGCTGTCCCTCATAAGACCACACACTGAAACACTTTCAGAGAAGCATGTACACACAAACACACAAAAAAGTGAACACATTGTTATCCCTCTTCTGTCTTTAGAGCCCAACAAAATCTTTTGGTTTTTCCGTGCCCTCAACTGTTGCAGCGTTGTACAGTACCTCCCCAAACGTATAAAACGATGATGAATGAAACGGAGTGAAATACTGTAGATCAACTCACCAGCACTGGGAACAGGATATAAAAATAAAATGTCACATAATGGCTAGATATAGTGTAGAGTTGATTTAGGTTTTTAATAATGGTATACTTTATACTTTTTGTATGTAAGTGTGTGTTTGGGGGGATAGTAATAAAAAACAAAATGTTTGTTGGCATGGTCGTGTAGTGGTTCGCGATGTTGCCTTGCACCTCTAGGATCTGGGTTCGATTCCTGACACCATGTGTGCTCTTGGGGTCAGGCGTAGCTCAGTGGTTAAGGCGTTGGACTCCTGGTTAAGGTCCCAGGTTCAACCCACCAAGTTTGTCTTTGACCCCCAACTGCCTCAATGTATAATGAGATTAAAATGTAATTCTGGATAAGGTCGTCTGCCAAATGCTGTAACTATTAATGTCGTCCGGGTACTCTGGTTTCCTCGCACAGTCCAAAGACATGCAGATTAGGATAACTGGAGTTCCCAAATTGCTCGTAGCGTGTGAATGTTGACCGGAGGTCCTACCATGGACATAAAATGGGAATAAATACAATGGTACTCACCATCGGTCTACTAGATGGATGAATAGATATGTTTATTGTTATGGAACTTCTACAGTTAGAAACAGTCATACCTCTCTGCCTGGCCAAATAAATAAACAAACAAATAAATATTGGGCTGCATTAAGCAATCATAAAATCATAATCATAGAAGAAATGTGGTCTAAAAATAATGGATGACTATCAGTGGATATCATATTTGGTGAAGTTGGAGTAGACTGGATTATAGTTTTGTCAGGGTAAGAAGGGAAACGCATGAAGCGATGCACACATCATGCACGACTGTACGAGCATCTAAAGGCAGTGTTATGGGGTTGCTTCAATCTGGAGTTGCTTCAGTTGGTCAGGTCTAGGCTCAGCAATGTTATGGGGCAATAAAATCAAGTCAGCTGATGACCTGAAGGTACTGAATGACCAGGTTATCACACCTATGGCTCTTTTTTCCTTCCCTGATGGCACAGGGCTTATTCCAGGACTCAAACTTAAACAGCTAAAGATGGTCAAATGAAATATTAGGGGTTTTTTTTTTTTCTTTTTGAAAAGGTAGCTTGAGTGAGATCCAGGCTAAAGAAAAGAGCTTTAGATCTGAGTGGTAAAAACTGCTGACACTTTTTTTGATAATTTGACCAGAAGAGGATTCAATGGCATTCTGGTAAAAAAAAAAAACACATAAGCAAGCAACAAATGTTATGATTAAATCTGTATTCAAATTATCGAAAAAATGAGGAGTACAAGTTCTTCACAAAGTGTCATAGAGAGCACGGAGCAAAAACAGGACCGTCTTTCATTTAATAAAACCCATCTCTTATTCATTTTCTCTATTTAGATTAATTAAACTCAGTCATTAGCAGTACTGATGAAGGTCCTAATTCTACCTGAAGTACTTTTTAATCCTTTCATCAAATCTTGTCTGTCTGTAGGTTACTAATCGAGCCTGTTGTGACCTTCTTAAACCATTGCTCTGTCTAATCGACAAAGGGGATTGATTGCGGCGAGACCGGATCGCCTGATAACAGCACAAAGGAAGACAAATAGACAAAGTACATCAAGACAAAAGGCGATTAAAGCTCGCATACCACAACCTTGGTTTTTCGTAGTCTATTTTTGAGATGCCACCAATTTGTTCAATTGCATGTGCATTTATTATTAGCCTGTTTTCCATGCCATTTCTTCATTCATCTGTCTGGAGTCCATAATACCAGAGCGTATGGAAAGATGTGAAGTATTCTTAATAATAAAAATTTTATTAAAAGTGAGGGAGGTTCAGGGCAGCACTTAAAGTGTGCTCATATCAGTATGTTAGAAGAAGTCTTTTCTGTCTTTCTGTATCTTGTACTATTAGTTTTTCCCATTTTATTCTAACTAACAGTGACAGCTTCTCTTAAAAGGCCAATTTAGCCAGTAAAGTCTGCATGTCCTGAGTAAAAATGTAAGTAGGTAATTTGTTCCAAAGGTTTTTTTTTTTTTTTTTCATTTTACTTCTTCTTTTTTTTTTTTTTATTATTTTTCCTTTCATGGCTGGGAGATTCTTCAGTTGTTTTTCTTTTTTCTACCAATTGTGTGCACTGATATCTCCATTTTGAAAGAAAAAAATAAAAAAAGATACTTTTATTGATCTTACTCTCACTCACTCATCGTCTACACCACTTTATATATACAGCCTATCCCAGGAGACTTAGGGCACACCATACCAATTCCCACAGGCAAACTCCATGCACACAGACCAGAGGTGGGAATCGAACCCGGATCCTGGACGGTTCAAGGCAACAATGCTAACCACTAAGCCACCTTGACTCATACTTAAAAACTACGCAAAAACTCGGAAAGACAATCATACTAATAAAAAAATAATAAAAATGTAAGGTGGTAATATATATATATATATATATATATATATATAGAGAGAGAGAGAGAGAGAGAGAGATAGATAGATAGATAGATAGATAGATAGACTATCAAAAATTAACATTTCTGTAAAAAGTAAATAAATAAGAAGAAGAAAAAAGAAGAAAATAAGAATTTTTTTTTTTTTTATTAAATTTAATTTCAAACCTATTCTTGCACATGAACCTAAAAATGGAGCTGTTTTAACAAATGTCTCCTAAATGTGTCTAAAACCTTTCTACTGTACAGTAGTTAAGTGTGATTTCTGCAAAATTCAAGGTCAGGCTTGGACCAACTGTTGAATAAATATTTCAATTTAATTTTTGATCTTATATTGACTCTTGAATGCATTTGGACGGTCACAAAATCATCAAAACAGAAAATGACACTCACTGTATACATTGTATAAATGGCATTAAAATGGATTTAAATGTTAAAACGTCATACGAAAAAAAGTAGTAAATAAATCAATGTACTGTTTCTTTCAGAGTAACACACTAAACGCAACCCAATTACATTGTTTGTGCTTTACACAGTGTCATTGGAGACCTGAACATACTGTACTGTATCTCAATCTCAGACTGTATTTTGAAAATTGTACCCTGTTTTTTTTAAAAATTACATACCATGGCTAGAAGATTTACTTTTCGAACTCAACATGTGGTGCGAAGACTTTTATCCAGTTAAAGAATGAACTGTAAATGACTGTTGAGGAATAGAAAAGCAGTAACGTTTTTTTGTAATGCAATGATTAAATAAACTTCCCTGAATCATTCTCACATCGATCCTTTGCTTTTTTTTTCATCAGCCAGAGGAGCTGACAAATGTCCTGGAGATCTGCAACATCGTCTTCACCAGCATGTTTGCCTTAGAAATGATCCTGAAGTTGACTGCCTTCGGTTGCTTCAACTACCTGCACAATCCTTACAACATTTTCGACGGCATCATCGTCATCATCAGGTGAGAGCCGGGCCGATCCGTCACAAATCTTCATGGCATTGTGTCGGTGTTGTCATTTTCTCCATTTTCTGTACTGTAGGTTCCAGCTTGAATACGGTTGGTTGTACTCAACACCTGGAGAAGAATAAACTAAATCCTGTCTCATCATGACTCAGTGATTTTAATTTATTTTTTTTAATTGGATAGAGGAAAGCTGAAAGGTTTCTTTTCCTCTGTATTCTAGCCCGGGTGATAATTACAAGATAAGACTATTCAAGCGCATCTCAGCTTCATGTCAGAATTCTCAAACAATCCATGTTTGATTGCTGGGTTTGAAGCTGTGATTGCAGTCTTCAGCTTTAAATCAACACACAAAGGAAGCGAGTTAAGGCTGTTTGTTCGTTTTTGAACTGAGTTTGGGTAGCGGTAGCTTGGTCCCAAAGAATGTGGTGTGAAATATTACAATAGCTTGGAAGACTAAAAACGAATACATCAATTTTAATTGTATACTTGATTTAACAAAAAGGCAGATTACTGAAATCTTGATGTAGATTCAGATCCCTAGAGGAAAAAACCAGGGGCAATAGTGTTGATGAAAACCCACCTGGTGGAGAAGCCATTTGGGTCTGAAAGGAAATTCATCTGCGAAGGAATACGATTCGCAAGCTGATGTACAGTAGAAGCATAAAGGAGACTGTATGAGAGTTTTTATGATTATAGCAGCAGATATTAACTTGTCTTTTTAACTGTCCATTGAAACAAGGTATGTATTATCTGTATCTTGTGAAATAAAATATATATATATTTTTACTTGTTAGAGTATTCAAAATTGCAGACTTGTGTATAAAATGCATTGTCTAGACTAGACATGGCATTGTACCATGATTTTCGTTACGATACTGAAAATCTGTCCATATCAAGAAATATCAGCCTATATCAAGAAAAAATGGTTAAGTCCTTATATACATATCTTTTATTAAATCCAATTTAAATTTTTGCTAATTCATTACACGATCTGATAGCTGAGACACCGTTTTATTTGGGGACCTCGATATCAATGCAAGTCTAGACAAAACATTGTATATTAGCAATTTTTAACAAATGAAACATTGTTTACCACTTTAAAACAAATGTTATACTCATTGGTGCCATGTACTGTACAACTATATGTTTTTTTTATCCTTTTTTGTCATCCATATTATGCTTTCTTTATATTATCATTGCATGTACAGTATATAGACATCACACGCATATACACTATATGGAAAAATGTATTTGGCCAAACCTGCAATGACATGTACAGTATCTACAGTAAATACATATACTTCAATATGTAGTTGGTCCTCATTTTACAGCTATAACAGCTTCCACTCTTCTTGAAAGCCTATCCACAAGATTTTGGAGTGTTTCTATGGGATATCATGCCTGTTCATTCTGTAGAGCATTTGTGACGCTGCGCACTGATGTTGGACTAGAAAGCCTAGCTTGCAATCTCCGTTCCATTTCATACCAAAGGTGTTCAATGGGGTTGAAGTCAGGGCCCAGTCAAGTTCTTCTACACCGAACTCATCAAACCGTGTCTTTATAGTTCTTGCTTTGTACGGTGTGGCACAGATATTTTGGAATAGAAAAGGACCTTCCCCAGACTGTTGCCACAGAGTTGGAAGCATAGCATTGTCCAAGATGTCTTGGTGTGCTGAAGCATTAATATTGGGGATTCATTTGGGATAAGGGGCCTGATTGAAACACCTGAATTCAATATTTATCAGATTTGGACCAAATACTTGCAGTGTATATCTGTTTCCAGATTTCGTCCTGCTGTACTATCATATCATAATAAGGGTTCCACAAGATGTTGGAGCATGGCTATAGAGATTTGTGAAAAATCCGTTATAAGATCTACATTAGTGAGGTTAGATATGGGGTGAAAAGGCATGGGGTATAGTGAACATTTAAATATATTCCAAAGTTCTTCCAGTCAAACCTTGGCTAACCATGTCTTCATCGAGCTCGCTTTGTGCACAGATGCTCTGTCATGCTAGAACAAATTTCTGCCCGTCAGATTCAGTGAAGGGAAATTGGAAATCTGCAGAATATAAAGAGAGTTTTAAAAAAGCCTACAAATGGGTGTGATGGTCTTTGGGCTATACTGTATGTAAGACCTGAAACCAGCTGCCATTATGTATGGCAATACAATGCTGAACAGTTGTTGAGCATGGGAATGCCACAACTGATAAGGTCAGAAACCTGAAAGATGAGTTTTAGCAGTTTTCCACTGACAAAATTAAAAGAGATTTGTGGTTATTAACCATCCAGTAGGGAACCAAGACTCATCCAGGTCAAAAGATGAGCCCATTTTGGTGATCACTGGTGCTTGTGTAATACTGATTTTATCATCATCAGGAAATAAATGTTCGGTAAGGCATTATATATACAATATATGTGATGCTCGTGTGTTATGTTTGCTATATTGGCCTGGGATTGTTGTTATGTTGTAAAAGTTGTTAAACTTCTTGTGGGTTTCAGTTATTCGGTATATTTTTTAACATAAAATCAATCTTTCATCAAAGCTTCTATTAGGTCTATTTTTGCATCCTAAATTTTTTCAATCCTACACGCTAATTGGCTAAATAAACCAGTGTGAGAGTATGCGCAATGACCTCAGCATCTAACGCATTGCTCCAAAGTTTGTCCATACTGTATGTATTCGGTTGGGGTGCCATCCGATTTCCATCATGATTTCCATCATTTTCACCAAACCATTCAGTGAGTCTTTGTGCCAGTCTTTGTGCCGGAATCATCCTGAAATCGGATTGGAGACCATTTTAAATCAGGATCTTAATGATTTGTAGAATTTTTTTTTTTTCATTTTTTATTTGATTTGATTATTGTCAATCATATATCACATTACACTTCATAGATGCATCAAGTGTTCCTGTTTAGACGTGCACCTTTTCCTCTTGTTCCTCTGTATCCCTGGGTTATTTCAGGTCTCTACATTCTGTCTACTCCCCACAAATTTTTTCATTATTTAACCTCACATGCTTACCAATTCCCTTTGCTCTCTTTCTTGATCTCCTCCTGTTCCATGTCACGGTGTATATCTTCCTTTGTCATATCCCCTTTTCTTTTCTTTTTTTTTATATTTGGCTTGTTGTATATTCAAAAAACACATTCAAACACCCACTGTCCATCTGTGTCTTTCCATAATTTGTCACTTTCTTTCTCTGGTTCCGTCTTCCTTCTTTCTTTATTATTATTTTTTAACTGAAATAGATGTACTCACCTCTTCCTTGCTCCTTCGCTCCCTCTCTGTATCTCTCTCTTTCTGCAGCGTGTGCGAGATCGTCGGACAATCCGACGGTGGTCTGAGCGTGTTGAGGACGTTCAGGTTGCTCCGCGTGTTAAAGCTGGTGCGCTTCATGCCCGCCCTGCGCCGGCAGCTCGTCGTCCTGATGAAAACCATGGACAACGTGGCTACTTTCTGCATGCTGCTCATGCTCTTCATCTTCATCTTCAGGTGTGTGTGTGTGTGTGGACCAAAGTTTGAGAATTCTAAGATAGGCTCGAATGGGAATTCAAGTGTCATTCAGTGTGAGAGTGACAGAGACAGAAAAACAGACTGAAACAGGAAGAGATTGATGGATTGAGGTTGTGAAGAGAGGACAGGAAACACACGAAATGACAAAATATGTGCACAGAAAGATGAAGAAAGAGGGAAGTGACTGGGCGAGCTATGAACACAAATGGAGTCCATGCTCTTCTTTATTTGTCTCAGTTCATGGGACACATGTACACACACACACACACGCACGCACGCACGCACGCACACACTCACACACACCCCTGCTACTACAGGGACCTGAAGGTCTGTGCCGGCTCTACACATTTTTCTCCTTTTGTCTCTCTTAGTTCAGTCATGCTGACCCAGAAACCTAAAGAAATATTGTTGGCTATACTCAGTGGGTACATACACACACACACACACACACACACACACACACAAGCACACAAATATTGAGAAGTGAGATTATATTGGTTTTGGGAATCATGTTTAAAATCTTCAAACATACTAATAATCAAAATATAGATTTTCTTGAAATAACTGGGCTATATTTTTATTATTTCTAAAAAAAAAAAATGCATGGATATGTTATTTCACACTTATTTGTAGAAGATCAATCATTTTGCCACAAAACATTGCTATCTACGGTTATCTAGTTCTTGTTACCTAGCTACTTGAAATTGGGATACATGTTTTTTTTTTTCCTTTCACACCACTGTGACGGCCAAACAGCATGTTGTCTCAATATTATTACTGTTCAACTGTTCAAATTTTGCTTAGATTTTCCACCTGGGCTGCTGTTATGGTCTTCCTCATCTTGGGCTATATGCAAGAACCCTGATCCCTGACTAGCAAAAACAAGTCAACGAGTAATAAGTCAAACCAAAATAATAACATGCACATGTTGAACCTATGTGGAGAAAATGAACTAATTAGTGTATTGATCAGGTGGCACGGTGGTGTAGTGGTTAGCATTGTCATCTTGCATCTTCAGGTTCTGGGCTTGATTCCCACTTTGGGTCTGTGTGCATGAAGTTTGCATGTTCTTCACGTGATTGGTTCAAAGACATGCAGATAAGGCTAGTTGGCATTCCCAAATTGCCTGTAGTGTGTAAATGTGTGCCCTGCGATGGATGGGTACCTCATCCTGGGTGTACCCAGCTTCAAGCCATAAATCTCCTGGGATAGGCTCCAGTCCCCTGTGACCCCGTATACAGGTTTATAAAATGGTATAGATTATAATGTATTGATCACAATTAATAAAATATTACGAGATTAAATTTAATGTCTCTCACTACTTCCTCTAGCTAGATGTCTTCTTGACAGTCCTTGAATTGATTGAGTTTTAACAATAAGCGTGACTTTCTGCAGTTGTCCTCATACAGTATCTGTCTTGTTGCAGTATCTTGGGAATGCACATATTCGGCTGTAAGTTCAGTCTGAAAACGGATGCTGGAGACACGGTGCCTGACAGGAAAAACTTTGACTCTCTTCTTTGGGCCATAGTGACTGTTTTCCAGGTATTGCACTCACGCTACAAAGAAACGTATATTTTTTTTTTATGTCAATCACTCAGCATCAGTTTATTATATGTATGTATGTATGTATGTATGTGCATATCCCTTGTAGATCCTGACTCAGGAGGACTGGAACGTAGTGTTGTATAACGGCATGGCCTCCACCTCTCCTCTGGCAGCACTCTACTTCGTGGCACTCATGACATTTGGAAACTATGTGCTTTTTAACCTACTTGTTGCTATTCTGGTAGAGGGATTTCAGGCAGAGGCAAGGCAACTGGACTGGATATTTTTCTAGAAATGCCAGTAGCGTTGTATAAAATAGTAGCGGTTGTTTTTATTGCAACACTTCTTTAACATTTCTCCTGTCATTCCTCTATCAGGGTGATGCTAATCGATCATACTCAGACGACGACGGGTCATCTTCCAACTATGATGGGAGTGAGAGACACATGGACTCACTCCAGCTCTCTGGTAGGTTTAGAATAGGTGTAGAATAAATGCCATATAGGAGACCTACCTGTATATCATCAGTACTTTCTTTGAGACTGTTCTCCAATACGAGTCTCTTGTCATCAAAAGCAATTTATCCAGTGTGAGTTCCTTTCTCATATGTCTCTCTTGAGTAGGATGAATAACTTTTCCAGTATGTGTTCCATCCCTAAGACAAGTATTTTCCATTATTCTTTTCTTTAGCCCTCAGTATGAGCCCTTAGTTCTCAACTTCAAGTCTTTGAGTCCTTCCTCTAGTATTAGTTCTTGCTTCTATAAGTACTTTCTCTGGTCCCGAATATGAGCTGTTTCTCTATAATAAATCCTTTTTCTCCACTATACAATTCACCCCTTTTCCAGCTGGGCAACTTGTTTCTTGATTAAAAATCACGTACTCTGTATATAAAGCCATTGTAAAGCCATTCACAAGTTGAAGCCTTGCTTCTCTAGTCGTATTATCCTTAGCTTTATTTAGCCTTAGTATCCAGTATGCCCATCCATTCTTTTTTCAATTTGACCCAATTTCGAGTCTTTAGTCTTTTATACCTTTTCCAATATTTATTCCCTTTCTCAAGTGAGTCTTTCCTTCTCGAGTCCCTACTATGGAATGCGTTTTTGTTTCCTTATGTCCCTTCCTATGAGCCCTTTCCTCTCAATCATAGGTCTCTTCACCAGCAAGATTTCTTACTTCTCTGTTATATGTTTCGTTCCCACAGTATTTCAAAAGCATTAGGTCTTTTTATGGACATCATCTGCCAATCCTTCCAAATAAACCGTACTTGTTCAGTCTTCTTCTAATTGTATTCTCATGGACTTTAATGTTTAACATGCCTAGTGAGGCCTGTAAAGTCTGAGATATACAGTAGCTCGTTTTTTGTAGGTCTTTGTATTTCTCTGAGCATTGTATCATCTGACCTTACAGTAAATGTGTTGGGACATCCACTCCTGGGAGGATTGGCAATGCTTGAATGATTTTCACTTGTGAATAATCTTTCTAACTATAGAAATTTGGAACTTTTGGAAATTTTACATAACCCTCTCCATATTGATGTGCAGCAACAATTGCTTCTCTAAGACCATTGCTTATCTCTTTCCCTCTTGGCACTGCACACCAGAAAACTGATCCAGACCAGAAAACTGCCAAAACTTCTTCATTTATACATGTCTGCACTTATACCTGCTGATGATTAATTAACCAAAGACAGATGATTAGCAGCATCTGACTGCAGCTTACCCTCTTGCAGCCTGTGGAAGCAGTAAGACAGTACTTAGTATTGCTAAGTGGGCCACTGCTTTTTTTTTCTTTGTGTTTTATTTTTGTTAAATGAATAATAGCACAGTTAAAGCTGGTATATGTTGTTATTCATCTGATGCTGTATTTGGCGGACACTAAGATCCACTATGAATTTCATACACAAAATAAAACTACATTTAAAAGAAGGGGGCTTAGGCTTTTGGACTTGACTGTTTACCTGTCTTCAACTTGAACCCTTTCCAACTTACATATTCTATATATTTAAAAAAAAAAAAATTCAAATACTTGTCAGGTGCTCAGTATATGAGCCATGTTCCGGAATGGGTCCTTGTTTCTACATTCACAAGTCTCTTCTTAAGCATTAACCAAGATGAGGATTTGCATTTGCATTATGATTATGATCATTTATATCCAAATATGAGGGTATTTAATACTGTATTTCTTCTCTTATAAGTGTCTTAATAATAAATGGATAATTCTAGGATTTTTCAGTCACTCACACAGCTTGGGTTTCTTTAATCATGCATTTCTAAACTTTTTATTATTATTATTATTATTATTATTATTATTATTAATTTATTTATTTATTTTTACTGTTGTTGGACTCTTTTGTTTTTTCCAGATCCTAAACTGTGTGCTTTGACTCCTAATGGGCACCTGGAGATGAATCCCATCGCAGGTGGAAGGATAAATTTGGAAGAGGAATCTCATGAGAGCAGTGTCACCAGTCTGGGAAAGAGCAGCCTGGAGCAACGATCTTTCTCACTGGTGAGAGCAAAACGGCAACCAGCCTGTCAAACCAATCAAATAAAAACAATTAGTATTTAAACACAATCTAGGTCACAGAGAAATCAGAGAAAATCAACATAACATGTTTTAATAACATAATAATAATAATAATAATAATAATAATAACATAATAATACCGGATAAAGTAATGACTAAACTTCATCATCCAATATGGATTCTATTTTTCTCTATAAATATAAACTAACATATGACTGTATATATATGTATGTATTTTAATAAGTTTTAAAAGCAGTTTAATTAAAAAAAAAAAGTGTTCAGGTCAAACCGGGACTTATGATGAAATTTCTTGTGAATGAATCATAAAACCAATAAACATTTACAGAAGCTCAGTGCAATGCTGAGAGAGGTTTTAAAGAAGGCTGTAAGTCTGTTAAAGACAATCCAGCTAAGGTGTCTCAATGCCCATTGCAGGTGTTCTTATGAATATTCAGCAAGGGTCCCTAAACATCTGATCCCCAAATATAAACAAATAACTTGTCGCCAACTTGCGGAAACGACACATCTGTGAGACCAGTACACACAATAATTCATAAACACCACTTGCACAGTACAAGAACTCAGCTGGGAGCCACTGTTACATCACCCGTACAATCCTTACATCTCTCCAAGCCATTTTCACATGCGCGGGCTATTAAAGGAGTTCCCGGGAGGCCAGTGTTTCAGATGTGAAGCAAGCAATCTAATTATGGCTCTGGCGTACTGTGAAAACTTTCTATCTTGATGGTATCCAAGCACTAGTGAAACACTGGGATAAGTGCAATAGTGTAGCGGGGGATTATATAGCGAAATAGATGGAGTTTTTACACTTGCATGTAAAAGCAAAAGTCTCAGTTTGACTTGAACACCCATCATACAAAATGTAGCAGGGTTGTCTAAATGATCTATACTTTATTTAAAAAGTCCTGATTAAATGTCCTTCCTCACCCAGTTACAGAGTTACAATTAGTTATGTTATAACACAAAGTCATGTTCAAAAGTTTGTGCCCTGTCTTTTAATAGTACAGTATGTGTTTTGGTGTGAAGACAGAAAAAATAAAAATCAGCAGATCTTAGTTTTAGGCAAATACAACCTAAGACGAATACCAACATATGACTTTTTCTTATGCCGTAATTATTTATGGCCTTATAAATTCATGATTAAAATGATCCGATCAAACAGAAACAGCCAATTAATATACTTTTACATTTCCAAATATATTGAAAGTTAAACAGAAAAGAGAACAAGTGCAGAAAACTGAAACGCAGCATTTTTCCATAGCAACTGTGAATATCTAAAGCAATCAATTTCTGTTACTCGGGTTAACACAAGTACTTTTCGTTCATTTGAAGCTGTGATCCAGTACAACTGCAGAGAAGCATAATGTCTTAAAATGTAATTCTGCATTTTTCATGAGCTACAGTATAGTTTTAGTAATTTGTATGTAAGAGAGAAGGAAATCTTTTGTGCTTGTGTATCTTGTTGCTGATTCAGTAGTGACCAGAATCTAAGCCTCATGCTCAGCCCTGGACAGATTAGTCACATATGAGACAGAGTTGGATAGAAACTGCCAACTGCGAGCCCATTGAATGTGTGTGTGATTCCCAACAGCTCTCTGCGTGCGCTGGCTGCTTATGTTGGAAAGTCACATGCCGTTAATGAGTCAATGAAACATTTGCAATAATTATTGCTTTGATTAAAAATTACTCGGCCAGAGAATGCCCTGGCGCTCCTTGTGAGTGTCCATGATATGTGTGTGTGTGTGTGTGTGTAAGAGCATGTTAGTGAGACCAAAATTCCCTGGGTAAGATGCCAAGCCCACCAATGACTGTGGGGTTTCCATAGCAACTCCTCTTTAATTGAGACAGCTAAAGAGAACGATAGAGAGAAATGGAGAAGAGAAAGCTTGATGGTTTAAATATAGTGTTGTGACGCACCATGCATGGGAGAACACGAGATTAGCCAGGCTAGTGAGAGCTGATGTTTCTCTGAGTGGAACCGTGCATTGATGCAGGATGGGGCCACCAACATACACGTGCGCACACATAAACACACGCGTCAAAACTGCAGCACTAAATGTCTATTTAATCACCATATGTGCTCCGTTCACAGTATTTCCAACACTTTGCAAACCTGCAGCATGTGCAGTATAATATTCCCAAAGTATTGCACCATTTGTTTCTCAGTATTGTACTGACTCGGGTTGTCACGTCGCTATGCTTTATTTGACAGCTACCAAGTACCTAGTGTGTGCGCAGTGTCTCCTGTTGGCACGCAGCATCGCCTCCTGCTTAAAGTAATTTTAGATGACTTAATAACAGTTAACAAGGTTTCTATGGCAACTGCTTCGTTACCTCCACTGGCACTAAATATGGGCAATTGTCCTCTTCTACAGCAAACCTATACAGCCTGCAATTATCTTTGTTAGGCACTATACCCAGGCACATGCACACAGATGTAGTGGTAGTGCATTAATACAATCATCTTGTTTAAAATATACTGTAAAACCAGGACTCTCTTTTCTCCTTTGGTACAGCGTCATGGCCGTAGTTCCCTGTACCGCCACTGGGGACGACCCCACCCCCAGTCAGCATGGAGTCGCCGCTCTAGCTGGAACAGCGTGGGTCGTGCTACTCGGGGCCTGGCAGTAGGGGGCAGCCTGCGGGTCCGGGGTCCCCACTCTCATCCTGCTGAGCGGGAATCTCTCCTCTCCCCACGCCTGCAACCCTCACATCACCCACCTCTCCTTTCCCGCCGCTACCCCCTTCGCCGCGATCGTCGTGCCCTCTCACTCGAGCTCCCAGAGCAGCTCCAGCTCCCTGGACCCCCACTACTACAGCACCCCCTTCTGATCAGGAAAAAAAGTGTGTGTGGGGAGCAGCATCACCACGATTGTAACGGAAAAGCACCAATGCGTCAAAGAGCACTGCTGAGCGAGGTTTATCCCCAAGTCAATGCTCGGAAGGACAAACCACACCTCGATGAGGAGACAGACTATGTAAGTTATGTGTCACAGATTTATTAAATTCATGCATCTATCATTTATACTGCCTGACATAAGGACATCATTAAGCAATATATAGCAGGTACTGAAAATGTATAATACTTGCCATGCATATCCAAATGTCACCAAAGCAAACTATGGCTAAAAAGCATATTTGAATTTCACCCACCTACTGAATACAGAATACTTAAATTGCATTTATTGCACATATGTCATTATTCCATCTTGCAGTATTCACTATTAGACACCGACATAGCACTCTTCTTAATAATAACTTTCCAGTGGCACTTTATTTCTTCCCTTGTGGCAGGATGACAATGTGAGAAACCGACTTCTCTCTGTCACGACACAATAACAGCTCATTATACGTACTATAGTCCATGATTACAAATGGTTTCTTCCGTGAAAGCCAGTAGTTGATATTGACTAGGATGTTTGGGAGGGTGTGAGAATTTTAAGGGAACTTGAGTTGTTTTCTGCTTTGTAAAAAAAAAAAAGGGGGGGGGGATCTGTTTTTGCCTGATTGCCTGACTTTTGTATTGAAATTAATAGAATGTACTTTCTAAGAAAATTACATGGCGGTTGGAATAAAATTGCCCGCACATTGTGTTCGCTGAGTAGTTAATTATAGTTTTACACTATGCGCAATTGTGTGTGTTTTACTGACTCGTTGACATTGTGATTCTTTTTTGAAGAGCCTATGTTTTCGGATCCAGAAGATGATGGAGGTGTATCGCCCAGACTGGTGCGAGACGAGAGAAGATTGGTCTGTCTACTTGTTTTCCCCTGAGAACAAGTAAGCTGTCCAAAAGATTTATAATAATCAGATGCCAGTCTTCTCAGTGACTTGGTATATATTCATATAAATGTATTTTAAAAAAAAAATGCTTCTATTGAAAAAGAGCCCCCTGACGAATGTATGTAAAGGTGTCGTCAGCCACTTCTGGAGACTTAAGTGCAGAGTTAATCTGCGGCCAGAGATATGACCCAATTTTGACTTGTTGACAGTTGTCTTAATACCGCAGAGAAGTGTGAGAATCTCACTTCAATCTTTTTTCACTTAGTATCCATCAAGTGAAAAACCTCTATGTTGGAGGTCAACAATGTAAAAGGATGAAGAGCCAAGAGAAGAGCAGCAAAGTGACAAAGGGGCAAAATGATGAAGGCATAGGAGGCCCTGTGAATTAATTATTAATTGTAGGATGGCCGAAGAAATCGTAGGCGACACGGTGGCGTAGTGGTTAGCATCGGTGGGTTTCCTCTGGGTACTCCGGTTGCAGATTAGGCTAATTGATGTTACCAAATTGCTTGTAGTGTGTGAATGGGCATGTGTGTGTATGTACTGTGTGTGTGTGACCTGCGATGGATTGGCACCCCATCCAGGGTGTACCCTGCCTCGTGCCATAAGTCTCCAGGGATAGGCTCCAGCCCCCACGCAACCCTGTATACAGGATAAAGCGATATAGATGATGACCGAGTAAGAAATGGTAATGGTGGATTGGAAAGTTACAAGGATGGAGAGATGAAGTATCTGATGTTGGCTTAGAAGCTGAAGAGGATGGGGATTGAATGGAAGAATTAAAAGAATCAAGAGATTAATACATGAAGGGTATGGAATCTGTGGTGAAAACAGGAGAGAATGGGAGATGATACAGAGAGTGATGGGATGGATGGTAGAAAGAACGGAGAGATGGTGGATGTATAGGACAGTAATGTGAAATGAGAAAGAGTTGGAGGTTTATTGCCTGGATGGAAGGTAAAAAAAAAAAAATGGGTGAACAGATTGAGGTGGACAATGGAAAAATAGATGGTTAAATAGATGCAAAATCCAAGGGTGAGTCAAAAATTATCCGCACTCTGGCTGTAGAATTAATTTGAATTAACTTTATGTAAAAAAAAAAAAAATGATGCATTTGTAATTTCTTAATCTCTTTGCTTTGCAATACACTTTGTCCATCTGTCAGCAAGTCAACAAAATGTTTATGCTGAGCTGTGAGCACGAATGCGCCGCTGTCTTCCCTTCTTCATAAAAACTGAATCTTCATCCTCGTTAGGGCTGCTTTCGGGGGACCAAACAGGTGAAAGTCTAACGGAGTAAGATAAGGACTACAGTATATGGAAGATGCTTTAACACTTGTTGACAGTGTGGGCAGAAGCGTGCGGACGTGCCTTGTCATGCAAGATGGTGTATACAGTAGTAGTTCTTTGTGTTTAATCCAAAGTTTAGGCTTCAGCTCTTCAATAAGCATCTCACGGTAATGAGCACATTGTTTTGACAATGCTGACATGACAATGCTGGCTCCTGAGAATCTCAGAAAACTGTAAGCATAAATTTTCCAGCTGATGGTTGACTTTTGAACTTTTAAGGTTTGAGATTGAGGATTTTTCCATTCCATGCTCTCAGACCCGTAGTGATGAATCCATGATGAATCCATGTCTCATCATCAGTAATGATTTTTTGTAGGAAACTATCACCTTCTTCGGATATTGTGTATCCAAATTTTGTTGGCAGATATCCAAATGCTTCTACTTCTGCTTTTCCGTGAGTTGTTTCGGCACCAGGTACACTCTTAGACCACAAAAAAAACAATCACTGCACACCTGCTCCCAACTGCAGAGCAAGTAGCCTTGAAGACAAAGACAGTAACCTTGAATGGAAATTGCTGATAAGATGCAGATGAAGATAAGAACAGTGCGACTGACAGAAGTTTTAATATAACCAGAGTGCAGGTAGTTTTTGACTTACACTTGTGTAGGCCCTTCGAGATATAGGACTGGAGTATACAGTAGGACTACAGAAGAATGTAGGTCTAGGTTGATGGGATGGATCTCTCCATAGGATGTGAAGGAGGGTGTAAACAATGGGAGGATATATCAATAGTTTGAAAGGATATAGAGGTAGAGATGTTGACTGTAGGCAGGACGGGAGGCTGGAATGTGAAAATGCAAGACAGATCGAGGAAAATGCAGAAAAAAAGTAATGAACAAACAGACAGGAAAGGAATCCAGATAAAGAGGGATGCAGAGAGTGGGCCATTTGAAAAAAAAAAAAAAAAAAAGAACAAATGCTGAAGTGTAGACTGTTGAAGAATGAGGTAGTGATTATGTGGTAGTTTTGATTAGAGTATTGATTTAGCCCTAGGGAGTACCAGGTAAAGCTCTCAGGCACAGCATGCCACACATCAGCTTGTTCTAAAAAAAAAAACTGAAATTCTTGTTCAGTTAAAGGACTTATTTCTTTTTTTTAAAAAAATATTTAAGAAAGTGCCTAAGAAATTCAGCAATACAGTACCTCCTCTTCCTTTATCTCATCATGAGGTTAGTATCAAGGGATACCACTGAGGTGGAACTGAAAATATTAACTCATCACTCCTTCCCTATTTTTCTCTCTTTCTCTCTCTCTCTAGGTTCAGGTTAACTTGCCAGAAGATCATTGCTCATAAACTGTTTGATTACGTAGTGTTGGCCTTTATCTTCCTCAACTGCATCACAGTGGCCCTTGAAAGACCAAAGATTCACCAAGGCAGTCTGGTAGGATTTGCTTCTTGTTGTATTATCACCAATCTCAGAGTGGATGTCTGTTAACTCATGTATACAGAAGATATCTGAATGTATGTGGGTGTGCTCTCCGATGGATGGGCACGCCATCCAGTGTCTACCCCACCTCATGCCCCTATTTCTTCTTGGATAGGCTCCAGGCCCCATGACACTGTAGACATGATAAAGCAGTATAGATGATGCGTGAGTGAGTGAATGAGTGAGTTTCATGCAGGACAGAGATCAATAGTACATGACTGACCAATCTGTTCTCTGTAAAGGAGGTATTCAAGTCCCAGAACCAGGACTTTTGATTGTGCAGAATAACAGAACACAGTTATAAATAAAATCTACCTTTCTTTCTCTATATAATCCCCTGCTACACTAATGTACTTATCCCAGCTTTTTTATTAGTTCTTGGATACCATCGAGGTAGAAAGCCAGAGGCATGATCAGACTGTCTGCTTCACGTCTAAAATGTTGGTCTTCCAGGAACTCCTTTAATGGCCCAAAGGCCATGTGGAAAAGGTTTATAGCAAGGTCAGGACTGTATAGGGGATGTTGCAATAACTTCCGGACGAGCTCCTGTAATGTGCAAGTGGTTCAACTTGCTGAATGTTCACGGGAACTCCAACTCGACTGGAATGTGGCTACATAACGTTCCCGGTCACGTTACACCCTCCCTCAAAACATTTGCACAATTCAAATGCTTTACTGCGGCTAAGAAACTCATCACTGTACTGTGCTTGAAGTCTTCTGCAAATGTCAATCAATTTCAGAGAGATCATTGTTGAAATTTTACAAAATTGTTGAGATCTAAAATAATGTGCCATTCCAGAACTGAAAGTCGGTAGGCATGTACTGTACTATTGAAAGTTTTAGGAATTCCAGAATTATCTGTCACTCCAACTCCCTTAAATGGAAATTAGACAAATTATAATTGGAGATTTTTTTTCAGCATTTATAAACATCTAGGATTTTTTTTTGACAACGTTTTAGAAAGGTGCTGTTAGTTTTGTTCTTCTTGGTGTACTGACCATGACTCTGCTTCACCATTTACACTGATATTTTTGTCTCTCCTTATTCTGAATAATAAGAGCAGGATATTTTTCACGCAGTGTCATCTTGTTCCATTTCTGCTCAGCTATTTGCTGCAAAACGCTCGATTTTACTGTTATTAGGACTGTAGAAGAGATTGTGATCTGCTCTTTCTCTCCTCTCTCTATACTGTAGGAGCGAGTCTTTCTCACCATCTCTAACTATATCTTCACGGCTATCTTCGTGGCTGAGATGACGGTCAAGGTAAACACACCGCCACGCTCGAATAAACGCCTGTCTGTCTACACTGTTCAATTTCGATCATCTCCATGAGCTTTCATCTACTTCTTTTTCTTCTTCTTTTTTTTTTTTAAGAAAAGCATATTTAATTCTATCTTTTTATAGACTCGGCTTTATGGCTCTTGGGATTATTTATTCATGCATGAATGTCAGTTTCAAGCTTTAAATATCTTTTTTAATAGTCTGAAGTCATCTATAATTTAGAAATGCTGTCACACTCCAGGGTTTCTTAGTAAGACAGACTTCCTTATTAAAGAATTCTTACAAATAATGCAGAATGATTTACAAAATAGATAAATAAATAAAAATCCTGTGAGAGCATTCTCGTCCTATTAACAAAACTGTTCAGCCGAAAGTGAAATGTATGAATAAAAATGTATTAATAAATTGTAAATCAAACAGCAAAAACATTTTAGGTTCCTGTAGTTACAAGAATAATGTTGCTTACATGTACTGTATATAGACAGAAATGTAACATTATATAAAATGCATGCCTAAATAACTAAACACTCAGCAATTACTCCTCAGGAAACTCGTTCTGAGAATGTAAAAGTGATTTTGGATTTACTGTAAAATGGGTCCTATGACTGATTTTAAGATTTATATTACTACAATTGGCACTGATGTTTGAGATTATTAAACATGTAGCTCAGGGTTAACATTAAAATAATTTTTGACATAAAGTGTCTACACACAATGATTAAAAGTGTGACGTAATGAAATGAAACCAAGATAAATTGTCGGATTGTCAGATTTCTTTATCATTAATATGACATAGCGAGAAAACAACAAATCAAAAGGATTTATTAGAACCTGGAAGCACAAATGTTTAAAATAATAGTTTACTAAAAACATTTTTCTTGTAATATAGGATGCAGTTTTATTGGTTAAGCGTCTATCACATCTTGATTTGCTGTTTTTATTCCACTCTTGTTTGCAAAAATGCTTCAGATCGATCAAATTACAATGAGCACAGTCCTTTCCAAGGGTTTTCAATGGGATTTAGATCTGAGCCTTTTTAAAAAATTTGTTCTTCTTCTTCTGACTCTTTATTCTGCTACGATATCCTGTACGTTTCTTTTCTTGAACTTCTGTAGCAAAAAATGTTTTTTGTTTTTAATCATCCATGATTCCCTTAATCTTGACTAGAGTCAGCTGAAGAGAAGGAGCCACCACCATGCTTATGATGCAGCATGGGTATGATGTTCTCCTGGTGATAAACTAGTTTGTCTTGTTTAGACCCCAAACATATCTTTTTAGAATTATGGCAACAAAATTCTACCTTGGCCACATTAGATCATAACATGTTTTGCTACATTTTTCGGTTTGAAAAGTCACTCCAGCCATCCTACCCCACAGACAGATATTCCACCATCTCCTTTAATGTCGCCTTAGGTCTCTTGGCACCCTCCCTCATACATCATTATCTTGGTCTTTTGCTAATTACCAAAGGATGTCCTGTGCTTATTAATGCCGCTGTGGTGCCACAATTTCTCCACTTGTTAATGATGGCCTACACAGTGTTCCATGTTCCATTGTACATCTACACAGTACATGTTTTGGAAAGTCCTCACACTTCTTTCCTGATCAGTACTGTACAGCATTTTAAGAATGTTATTGTGTACCTGCTTTGTAAGATATCAAGAAGCTTCTACAGATTTAGGTGACATTAGGATGACTTCATTGATGACAGAGTGTATGATCATTACTTTTGTATTTTAGGGACAATCAAACGCCCTATTACAAAACTGGTAATCAGACTTGTTTACCGTAAAATAAAAATGCATTTTCTGAAGCGTTTCTATGCATCGTTTGCAATATCACATTAATGATGGAAAAAGATTTGATCCATTGTGTGTGTGTGTACAGTATATATAGTATATATAAAAAATTGTAGAAGAAAATTAGGCCAATATGAAGCATCCATGATTAGCATGTCCAAGCTTTCTATCACTAACTAAATGATGAACTCTTATGAACCTTCATGCAGCAGAATATATCCTCGTAAATTGTAGATCATGAATCCTAAAAAGATGACTTCTAGACTTTTCAATTAGCAGTCTATCCATATCCTTTCCCTTTATTCCCCCCCTTTTTCTCCATGCCCCCCATCACCCATTGCAGATGTGTAATTGGTTGATGATGATATTAATTACTCGATTAATTTCTCATAGGCATTCTATCATTTGTGTGTTCTGTTCTCTGGGTTTCTCGGTCTCACTTCATTACGAGCCTAACAAAGTCTCTCACTGAGCTTGTTAATGATAGAGAGAGATAAATAGATAAAGGGGGGAGAGAGAGAGAGAAAAGCCAGAGAGGGCAATATAAGGCTCAGTTCACATGTTGATATTAATGATGTGAATATCAATATCTGGATAAATAACCAGATCTTACTGTACTGTACTTATTTTATTTAATTTTTTTCAGTTCTCATGTGCAATACGCTAATATGATTGCCTGGTAGATAGGGTGTGGGAAGTCCACCAGCTGTGAACAGTACGATCGCAAGAGACGATCTAATTGTACACCATTGAGTCACTATTCTTTAATGAGAAAGGGATTGTCTTTGAAGCCTTGTTTGTTGAAACTAGGGTTAGGCTGTAAGCTGACTGTAAATGTTTATTTATTCATTTATTTTTTTTAATCAGCATATTCATGATGGGTATAGAAACATATACAGTTGAAATAAAATCTGTCAAGCATTATAGTTCTGCATGAAAAATAAAATGTTATTTTTCTGGGCATCCCTTCGTTGCACTTTTATTGTCGCTCGATGAAGTGATGTGTAAAATGCATTATAGAAAAAAAAAGAAATAAATAAATGATATGAGATAAAAAACTCAAATGGAAAATAAAAAAAAAAAGATTCAAAATCCATCCAAGAATGTGCATCCTTTTGGGAAATGTGTCACAATTGATTGTTTCTTGACATAGTGAGGTGTTTTAATGCTAAAATTCAGCTCTTCTGTTTTCACAATTCTGGCTTTGAACTCTATATCAGTAGGGTGCAGCATCCAGCAAGGTTCCTGCTGGTCATGTCATATCTGCTCTGGGCTTGACGTGTGAGACGAAAGAGTCTCATTGGTGTCATGTTTTATTTCTTTCTATCATCTGCATTCGCTCCTTTCTCATCCTTTCATTTTCTGTACCTTACCTAAGCCCTTATGGCATTCTGTCAAAAACCTCTCTTATAAAACGCCTCGTATGTTTTTTTGAAATGTGTACAAAATGTCAAATAATACCCCAGTCCACCCCCCACCCTCTCTATTTCTCTCTCTTCCTTTCTCTCTCTTTCAGGTGGTTTCTATGGGTTTGTATCTGGGAGATCGGGCGTATCTGCGCAGCAGTTGGAACATTCTGGATGGTTTCCTGGTCTTTGTGTCTCTGATTGACATAGTTGTGTCAATGGCAGGAGGGGCCAAGATCCTAGGTGTGCTACGTGTCCTACGGCTACTCAGAACCCTGCGTCCCCTCAGGTACAGAAGACTCACCAAAACTCCTCCAAATTGTACTATTTTAATAGATCTTTCATAAAGTGATTTTGTGGCTAGAAAAAGCAGCACAGTTATACTCTAGTGCATATATATATTTTATTATACAACAGTTGATTTGGAGGAGGAGGCAGGAGTGCTGATAATATACGATAACAGCAAAAGGTCTTAGCTTTACAGATACAAAGCTAACTAGCCTCTCTAACCCCTGATCAAGGGCACTTGGTTTGTGGAACAAATACAAGTGGATTGTACGCCTAGTTCACAAGCTTTCTTTTTACGCTTTTTGCGATTCAACCCCGGAATTCAGAAGTTATCTGATGTTCTAAAGCGGAATATAAAGAGCAACTTAGGAGATTTACAGGACTGTACACCACGCCCATGATTTATTCTCCTCACCTTTTGGCTATATACTGTAGTATTGGTCTGAATTTGGCATTAACTGTCAGTCGCCAGTCACGGTTAGTTATTTTCACCAGTCATAGAGAGAAAAAAAAACAACTTAAATAAACAAATAAACAAAGAACTCATAATTTGTTGATAATAAAGAGGTTTGTGGAATTGTTGTATAAAGGCAATATCACACACAAGGCTGTGCTAATATTCAAGCACAACGGCACTCCCTCTCATCAAAATTCAAATTAAAATTTTATTTGTCACATACACAGTCATACACAGTACGAAATGCAGTGAAATGCTTATACGACCG
>JAQQZS010000036.1:32418158-32433960 GCA_030068045.1 Platyallabes tihoni
ACACACACACACACACACACACACATTAAAGGCGAGAGAGAGAGAGAGAGAGAGAGAGTGAACCGGATCGCAAACCGCGTTACTCGTAATCCGAGGTTTTACTGTATTTCTTGATATAATTTTCTGCTACACTAATGGACTTATCCGAGTGTTTCACTAGTGCTTGGGTACCATGAAGGTAGAAGGTTTTCTCAGTATGCCAAAGCCAAGACTGGACCGCCTGCTTCATGGCTGAAATGATGGCCTCCCAGGAACTCCTTTAATGGCCCGAACATGTGGAAATGGCTTAGGGAGAGAGGTCAGGATTGTATGGGCATTGAGACAATAACTCCCAGCTGAGTTGCTGTAATGATTGCATGTACAGTTCCCACAGACACACTACCAAGTTTGGGATCACTTGCAAATTTCTTTGTTTTTGTTTAGTGATTTATTTTCTACATTCTACAACAATACTTGGGATTTCCAAACTATGAAATAACACATATGTAATTAGGAAATTATATAAAAACAGAATAAACACAATAAAGTTGTTATTTTAAGACACGGAGTTCAGCCTTTCTGTAATAGTTCTTGCACGAACAGGTTTGTCAAGTGCATTTGCAAAACCCATCAAGCAAATTTCACTGGCCATCATGAAGACCATCCCAGGAAGGCAAGACCAAAACTTACGTCTGCAGTAGAGGAGAAGTTTACCTAGAGTTTCAGCCTCAAAAATCACCAACAGCACCTCGGATTAAACCCGTTATGAAGGCTTTACAGATTATGAGTAGCAGATACATCTCAACATTAACTGTTTAAAGGAGATTGTTGAAAGTTTTGAATGACTTTATCATTGCTTTACAATGTAGAAAGAAATAAAAATGAGGAACAACCATCGAGTTAGAAAGGGATCCAAAATTTGTGAGCAGTAGTGTAGATGTGTCTCTGGAGACAAGTAATCTGTTTATATTCAGGGATCAGGTGTTGCCCTTATTGAATGTTCACGAGAACACCTGCAATGGGGAACCAAGCCACATCAGCTGGTCATTCCAGTGATAACTCCCAGCCAAGTTCCTGTAATGTTCAAGTGTTGTTGGTGAATGAATGTGTGTTTTACTGGGGATCATTACTGTACTGTGCTTGAAGTATTCTGCAAACTTTGATCAGTTTTACGCCTTCATTAAAAAGAGGTTGAGGCTGGACTTGAACGGCCCTCATATTTATAGTAATTAAATCGTGCGGTACAATAGAGAACTGACATTTTAGAAGGTACCAGCTGATAATAGAAGTATTTTGACAGCAATCTTATAGCTAACTGGTATAAGAAGGTTTTGACTATACAGTAATGTTATATAAACAGAAAACAAATGGGTGGAAGCATTTATGGGATACGTATCTACAGTAATATCTGGCAAAATACAATATAAGCAAAAAAATATATATATACAGTATATATACCTCAGCATAAACAACTAAGCTAGCGTTAGCAAAGCTGTCTGGCTAATTAGCATTACCGCCACTTATGCCTTGTTTATGTTCCTTTTATAACAATTTGCTGAACTAACTCTTAATCTTCGAAAAGCTTGTGTGACAAACTAAACCAGAAGCTAGGTTAGCTTAAGCTTGTTTGCTACAGTACAGTGTACTCATAGCTTCAGTGCATAAGAAGCTAACATGCTTTGGCTAGTCAGCCAAGAATTCCACAAATTTGTCTTTGTATCATATTATTGTCTCAAAATTTCATAAACTTTAGCAAAGTAGCTGAAATGGGTCATAAGCGCTCATGCAGATTTTTTTTCCTTCTTCAGCACATTAACAACAGAGAGAAGTTAGCATTAATCACACCCCATGTTCTTGTTTTAGCACTTCTATTCCACCATCTTTCATTCCCTTTTAATAATCTGACTCACTTTCACCCTTTCATTACTCATATCACTCTTCATTCATTTATCTCACCTTATCTCCCGTCCTACCTGTCTCTCTCCTCCTGTCTCCTCTCGTCCTTTTTTTACTTCACCGCATACCCCTTTCCCCCCCCCCCCCCCCAGCTGTCCGCCTTCTCTTTCTCTTTCCATCTGCTTTGACTGCTCCTTTCTTAATTTAGGTGAGCTGAAATCACCCCAAACCCAGTGCCGCCCTTGTCCACCCCCTTTTTTGTCTGCCTTTTCACCTGCTTTGTTCCGCCATGGATTTTTTTTTCTCTCGTTATCGACTGCACATCCTTCCTGACGCTGACCTTTCTGCTATTTTTTGAGGTTTATGTTCTGGCTGTCCGAATAGGCAGTGTCAGACATGAAGTGAGGACGTGAGTGCTGGGTCGGTTTCTAAATAGAAAGTGTCAGTGAAAGTGTGTCGATTGCACTGGCTTGGTGGTTGTGAATTATAAACAGTCACTTGTTGTCATGTTATCAGCCGCTTTGCTTTGCGCAGTGATTCTTGATTGTTCATAAGATTGTAAAGTGAGCCTATTTTTACATTTTTCAGCATTTGACGCAACAACAGTGCAGGTAGTTATTTGTAGAGCCTTTTCCTGCCTATGAGGAGATGCAATAGCAACAAAAACTGAGCGAATGAGCGATTATCCTATTCTACTATGCCTATTCTATTATGCCTAATCTTCTTAACTGACATAGAATTTTTGCAGTGTCCATGATTTTCATTATAATGGATGTTCATCTGTATAATATCTTTGTCCTGGTAATGGCGCCACATAGTGAGAGGTTACTTTTAAGTACATTTACTTTGTTACCGTACTTAGATGAATGTATCAGAACTTTTATTGAGTAGTTTTACTAGAGGTTACTGTACTTTTACTCTGCTAAGAGGTACAGCAAATATCAGTACTTTTACATAACTACATTTCTTCATGATATTGCATTACCTAACAACAGTTGTGTATAGTATTTGAAGCGGGTATTTCGCCACTTGCTGAGTATTATGCATAATTTCGTGACTTTCCTTTGTGACATCTATACTATTGTAACAGGTGTTTGAAATGAGAAGCTGAGCAGTTTGCAGACAGCAACAAAAATAACACGTTGACAATCAAGCAGAGCAAGAGATAAAAAGAGAGAGATTTTTTTTACTATGAAAAAGGCTAATGTGAGCTAATTCAAGCCCTGTACTTTTGATACTTAAGTTAATCTGAAGTTGAGCTTTTCCTCACAAGTTTATGGAGGACTTCTACTTTTACATTCTACTTCTATATTTGCTTGAATAATATTTGCCCTAGGGAATCTCTACTTTTACTCACGTACAGGATTCGTGTACTTTTTCCACCATTGGTGGCGCCAGAGTCCTCAAGCGTTCCACTTGCTATACAGCTTGGGGTTGGGGGAGAGACGTACTGCTTTCTTTAAAACATTTGCGTCATTCAGATGTTTCACTGCACCTGAGAGTTTCATCACCGTCCTATGCTTGAAGTCTTCTCTAAATGTCAATCGCTTTTTACGTCTTCATTCACCAGAAATTTCATCACAAGTCCCAGTTTGACGTGAATGCCCCTCGTATATTTGTGGCCTATCCAGGGATTTGGTGATGAATTTTTTACCAATGCCATCGACATTCTTGCATCACGTAAAAAGTGCTGCTCTGTTACAATCTCCTTGTTTGCTGTGCTGATTCCCTTGGTGTCTGCCAATCTCAACCCAAACTTCCCACTCTTTTTTTTCCCCCCTCACGACTGATCCCTCACTGGCTCCATCTGTCTCTGCAGAGGCTCAGAAGTTGCCGTACTATGCCGGCTACGGGCACGCCCGCTTGATGATTCACTCTTTGTGCACCAGCCACTACCTGGACCTCTTCATCACCCTCATCATTTGCATCAACGTCATCACCATGTCGCTCGAGCACTACGACCAACCAAAGGTCAGAATGGCAACCGTGCTAGTTTTTGCTATAAAAAATATTCATAATGTAATAAAAGAGACAAGATTTATTGTATATTTTGAATTGTTGACATCATTAATTAACTTATATTGCTGCTGCCATTTTATTGTGCTGTTTCTTTTTCTTAAATGCCCCATTTCTCTCTCTCTCTCTCTCTCTCTCTCTCTCTCTCTCTCTCGCCTCTTTTCCCTTAGTCTCTAGAAACTGGTCTGAAGTACTGTAATTACTTCTTCAGCTCCACCTTCGTGGTTGAGGCCACACTCAAGCTCATTGCCTTCGGCTTCCGGCGCTTTTTCAAAGACAGGTACGGCCGTCCTCCACACTAAAGGCTGACACCAAGGCTACAAGTGCACGCACATTCACGCACATGCAGTTCTGAAAGGTAATTGATGAAATACACTAATTATTCCCCTCCTTTCCATTCTTTTCCTTTCCCTTCCTGACTCACTCACTCTGTTTTCTCAGCCTGTTGGATGTGCAAGATGTTATGCGGAACGATGCTGTAATTACGCCAGTCTGTTACTTAACATTGATTAATTTAGGCAGGTTTCAAAGCAGCTTGCCTTTGAAATAATTGAGGGGAAGAAAAAAAAGCTGGCGTGATTAGGCAACTTGTGCATGGGAAATTAGAAGCATGTGTGGTTAAAATGAAGACTGATTCACAAGATAAAATAATATGGACTGTTGTAGCAATATGCATTTTTAATAGTATAGTGCAGTGTATAAATAATGAAATAAAATTATAAATAAACAAATTAATTAATTATTTAAACCATCAATTGATTTCCATCCATACTTTTTTCGAGTTATTTCCTTATTGTCATTCAGTACTTATGACCTGATGTTAGTGATGCCAGGACATTTGCGACACACAAATGTTGCTTGTCTAAAATAGACAAATCAGCGGCGTCATATTTTATTATCATTGACTATTTGTGTAGATTCATGCCATATAATATCAACTAATGTACAGTATGCCAAAAAAATATCCTCCACACCATTACACAAGCACCAGCAACCTGAACCATTGATACAAGGCTGATATCTAAACGTCTCAGAGGAAATCGAAACTCATCAACGTTTGTCCAATATTGGTGTCCATCCAAAGTGTAGCCTCAGTTTCCTGTTCTTAGCTGACAGGAGTCGCACCTCGTGTGGTCTTCTGCTCCTGGAGCGAATGTGCATCAAGGTTCGACTGGTTGTGCTTTCAAAAAAAGCTCTTTGGATTACCTCGGTTGTTCCAAGATGCTATTTGAGTTACTTTTTCCTTCCTATCAGCTTGAACCAGTCTGGCCATTCTCCTCTGACCTCTGGGATCAACAGTGCATTGTCACCCAGGGAACTGCTGCTCACTGGATATTTTCTCTTTTTCAGACCATTCTCTGTGAAGATACTCTGTAAAGATAATGCTGTGTGTGAAAATCCCGGTAGATTAGCAATTTTATAAACACTCAGAGCCCATCTGGCAGTAACAACCACGCCACATTCAAAGTCACTTAAATCACCTTTCTTCCCCCTTTCTGATGCTCTGGTTAACCTTCACCAGATCATCTTGAGCATGTCTACATGATTAAATGCATTGAGTTTCTGCCGTGTGATTAGTAGATTGGATATTTGCATAAGAGCATTATGAACAGGTGTACATAATGATAAGGCCGGTGGGTGTATTTTCTGACACAGTGTCTGGTATTTACTCAGTCAGCAGGAGCAAACCATAATATAAAAAAAAAAAAACATTTATAATTTATTGCTCTCTAATTTAAAATGTCAGACACAGTGATTGCATTTCCATTGTGCAGAATACTCAGTTATTAATCACTCAGCTCATCAGAAACGATTACAACAGAGCCGTCAATTGTGGTATGATATCTCTAATGAATAAATGAACGAACACCCCCCCCCCTCTCTCTCTTAATCTCTCTCATCTACTTTTCTAAATCTCTGTCTGCAGGTGGAATCAACTCGACCTGGCTATTGTGCTTTTGTCTGTGATGGGCATCACTCTGGAGGAGATTGAGATTAACGCCTCACTTCCTATCAACCCCACTATTATTCGGATCATGCGGGTGCTAAGGATCGCCCGAGGTCAGTCACGTGCTGAAAACTTGTTCCATTATTGTGACTTCAAGCTAAATTTCAAGGATCTCAGATGACTTGTATTGCTCTTATACTGTACATGAATTATGCCATGAATTATGAAACATTTGCAAGTTTAGGAAACATGTTATTTTAATTAGCATCGCCTTCCTTCCTTCCTTCCCTTCCTTATTTTTTCTTTCCTTCCCTTGCTTACTATTTCCAATCTTCTCTTTCTTCCTTTAATATCATTCTTTCCTTTTCATCTCCTTCTCACTTTGTGTCTTCCGCTCAGCAATGTCATACACATGAATGAGGAAACCCAGCTGTAAATATGTGCAGATGATACACACAAGGGCACAATAGCAAAAGACTTTGAACAGTTTAGACCAGTTCGTTCTTTGTGAAAGCTGACTGCTGCCTGTCTGTAACACAGAATGGAATTGTGGGCAGGTGCTGGTGGTGGTGGTGGTGGTGGTAGGTGGGTTATAATCTTTCTAAGGAGGTCCCTGATGGTAATTAATGGCCTTTAAAGACGTCCACGAAGGGTTTCGACTCACCTCTCTGCGCCCACATTCTTTCGCAGATTCAGAGGCTGACACTTGGTATTTCATTTTCTCCTGCAATTGGGACCACTGGGACCTCCAGTAAAATGTCTCTGAATAGCAGATTATATGGTATATAATTCTGTTTTTTTTATTATTATTATTATTTTAACTTTGATATTTTTTCCTCTATTCATAGTGCTGAAACTGTTGAAGATGGCCACCGGGATGCGTGCTTTGCTAGACACGGTAGTTCAGGCGTTACCTCAGGTATATTATTTGTTTTTTCTCTCTTGAATTTAAGGCCAAAAAAAAGGCATGCACAAAAACGAACGTCATTTGTCCTGAAAACCTTCCCTTGCTGGAGGATATACTGGTTCACAGTTCTAGACCCTGGAGATCCCGTCCATAAATGTAAAACGTAATCTTACAGCTCTCCAATATGTGCCTGTTCCAGCTCAAATACAACATAGATCATGCTTTCTGGCATGCTTGATTTACTTTCCGTTTCACTCCTTTTTCATTCACCCTGGTTTAGTTTCTGTAGCTTTAAATTATCTCCCATTGTGGGTGTTTGAAGAGGCTAATCAGAGGACATGCAGAGGACCAGAGCTGAGGAGTACCTTTTGTTTTTCATCACACATATTGAACACGTCACAAACTTGCTTATAAGGAATACGAGGGTCATTTAGCGTATGAAAAAAATGTAAAATATTTTCCCAAATTATGTCCCCGGAAATGAGTATGTTCATGAACATTTAAACAAAAAACAAAGAAAAAAAAAAAAAACGCGGTAAGGTTCAGCACAATGTCAAAACCAAAACTGTGCACCCGGTTGAAAAAAATTGAGGTGCGTCATGACATGCCAGCCCATTCAGCTCACAAAACGCTGAAACTTACAGGCGACTTGTGGTACGAAATTCTGCCTCATCCCCCTTATTTATCCCCCCACAGACTTCTTTCTCTTTAATCACTTGAAAAAAAACACTTCGGCAGGCTTACAGCGGTGACGAGGTGATTAGTGCCAAAACGAAGACTTCTTCTAAAATGGACTTCACCAGCTCTTCCATAATATGGGAAATTGTGTCTCCTTAGTTGGTGAATATGCTAAGCTCACGACCAGTGTTCGTTTCATAACATTATTTTTTCTTATCAACCATAGCAATTTTATGACCGTCCCTTGTACTGTAAGTGTGGTAATTTAAAGAAGAAAAATACCAAAATGTCCAAAAATGTTCAGAAAGTGAATTCTCCTAATAGTTCTTTTAAATAACACGTTTCGTAAGGTTTTTTACATTACTTAGATAATATAAAGTGCCCTCTGGTCAAATCTCCTCGTTACTATAGAAACATATAAAATATAAGTGCATTATTACAACCCAGCGACAAGGATTATGTTGATTTGTATCCAAGAGCCTTGCAGTTCCTGAAGCTAAATCAATGCTTCTTACTGGATCAGATTTGAGAATGCAACAGCATGGTGCTGTAATATACAGATTATTGAAATTGTAGCACTTTCTTGTTAAGGGCAAATGCTGCTCTACACAGAATCAGACTCTTCTGGCTGGACTGTGCTTCTCCAGTCTCATGCTTCTACCATAACACAAGGGCAGTTTAGCTCACTGAGCATTAGCTAAGAAAGAGCGATAAAGGTTAATTATGGAGATCAATCGCTTTCTGGTGCCCAGTATGAAGAACATCAATCAGAGAGGACCAGTTTTTAAAAACGGTATTCACGTCTTTAACCTTAATTTACCTGTTAAAGTTTCTAAGTTGAGAAAGTTTTGTAATCTTGGAGTAATATGTGTGTGTGTTTTTTTTTCCAGCAAGTACAGCACACCCACACAGAGCTTATTGCTTATGCTGCAGTGTAAACTTCTGAAAGCTAATTAGCTGATCTTATATTCCTGAGATATTCTCCTCTGTCTTGCTTATTTGGAAAAAATAAAAAATAAAAAAGGAAATGTAGCTTACTCTATGTATCCTCTCATTTCCATTATTTAGATCACATTTTGATCAGCCCCCCTCCCCACACACACTTTTGCACATTCTCTTGAGTAATATAAGCGATGAGAGACTAGACATTTTTCTAGAAAGCTGCATCAGAGCACATAGTTCTTATAGACATGACTAGCCAGCTCTGCTATTTCTCCGCTCATGCTCGGTTAACCAAGCATGTGTCTAACTGGCAAGTTAAAATTCCGCATTATATACTCAAGATTTTCGTATTAAAGTTATCCTTTTCTGGTTTTCTATTTGTTCTTTGTACTTTATGTGCTACAAGTCAACAGAGACCTTTATTTACCAAGGAAAAACACTTACAAGCTCGAAACACTCATAAAAAAGGGGGGAAAAAATTTTATTACCATGGCCTACAAAAAAAACTGTTATTCAAGTGCAAAATAAACTTCTGTATTGACATTCATCTGAATGATTATTGTTATTTCTACCTACAAGTTCACCATATACAACTCATATAATGCACATTAGTTCAAATATACTCCTTTAGCAAGTGCAGTGTGATTTACCATTCTGAAAGAGACACAGTACTTAGTATGGAGATTACATGTGAGCATTCCCAGCAGGATCCCTAACGTTGGATGATTGCTGTAATTTGGTCGTAAAGACGTCGCGATGGCGTTCGCCATTGTGGCAATGTTGTTTTTCAAAGTTGGAATAATAAAATGATGTTCCCAGAAAACAAATTTTTTTTTTCCCAGGACATCCCCTAAAAATCATTGTGTAGGCTTCCCTTTTCCCTAGGACGTTACTGGAGGGTGTTACCTACAGTAGACGTCCACAGGAGCTTTGGAGAACTGGATGCAAATGTGCAGAGAATGTCCCGCTCATGTTATTTCTTTTCTCTTGTTTTAATATTCGTTTTTTTATACTTTTTTTTCTACGGATGGCTGCAGCATCCCCACAGATCTCCAGATGACAGAGGAAATGCACTACCACTGCACCACTCAGAAACATATTCTCCCTCAATGCAGCAGTAATCAAGGGAATGATTCTTGAAACCCTATACAATGGTGTTCAGGGAGGGACATTCCTGAGACAAACGTGTGACATTACAGAATGAATGTTTTCTCTGGGACAGAATGGAATTTTCATTAAATTTTATATTATATTTTTGTCTAAGTTGGAACATTACACTGAACCCAAACTCATTTCTCATTTGGACAAAACCGGAACATTAAGTCCCTAGACTGTCTTGTTTGATGGCTTGAGATAATATTGAATGAATGAAAGACCCAAACACAACATTGCAAATGCAACCTTAAAACAGGGAAATTTGAACCTTTATTTTGACCTTTAATGCAATAAACATGTATTTGCACAACGTCTGACCACATCCACTGTCCCTTAAGTTTCTAACAGGATTTAGAATTTTGATCAGAGATTGAAACAGCTTCCCACACACAGTGCATGTACGCTATCTCATGTCATATATCTACTGTATTAGTGCTGTAATGTTACCACTCTGTTTAATTTAGTTTTAGAAATATTACTGTGAAGCGCATCTTAGTTCCCAAATTATTGTACTATAATATGGTGGTTGTGGGACTTGTTTTGTATGTGCATTTAAGAGCACCAACAACATGCTTGCTGGTGATTCAGAGGTCCGCACTCAGCGGTCTTACCACAGTGACCTGGGTTTTGAGTCCTGCTCATTAACATTACACCGTTTAGTGTTAATAATGTTTAGAAGTTTTTCTTGCCAATCATCATGTAGTCAATATGGTTCCGTGGTCAGTTCAGCAAAGCAATTCTAACTTTCAAACACAACCTAATTCCAACCATGTCCCAAAGTCCATAACATTGCCGAATTAATGAAAGCACAACATTGTAACAAGCAAAATTTCTTGCTGGTTTGTTCTTTATTTATTTGTGATGTTGCTTCACCATTCTTTCCAAAGTACTTGAAAAGACAAAGTAACTTCACTCACTCATACTTAACCAAAAGGCTTAAAAGTTATTACTCCAGAATCAAGGGTTGAATCTTGTCTCTGGTCCTCCAGAGATGTCTGAAAGACATCCAGTGCAGGCTGACTGGTGTTTAAAACTGACCATTATGTACAGTATGACTGGTTGTGTGAATGTGCCCATTGTTGGCACCCCAACCACAGTGCCCTAAGTTCCATAAGAAAGGCCCTAGCCCCGTTGCGATCCTCTACATACAGTAGGACGATCAATATAGACAATAGATGGATAAAGTGATGGATGGAAGGATATTGTAAAAGTGTCTAACCCTTTTGTGTTACACCAAATGTGCTTGGAACTGAACTAACCATGAACATACTGTAAGTCTCACTGCCAATCTTGTTATACCAACAGACTATCACTTGCAGTGCATATTCCATTGCCATAAATCTGCTTGCTGAGCTCCAGAACAATTTTACATTTAATACAGTCTGAGCACATTGTTTTCTTAAGGCATTTCCTTAAGTCTCGATATAACATACAGCTCTACAGTACAGCTCTACAAATGGGCATTTAGTGGGAAGAAAACAGATATTTGTTTGCTTATTTATTCAGATGAGTCATTATTTGCTGACATCTTGTTTATTCGAAATGTCAAGGAAACGTCGACTTCAGCTCTTGTGATTACTGTAATTAGCTAATGGCATGCTGAATGACTGTGTGTTTTGCAGGTGGGAAATCTGGGTCTGCTGTTTATGTTGCTGTTCTTCATCTATGCTGCTCTGGGTGTAGAGTTGTTCGGGGAATTGGGTAAATGGTCCCCTTAATCTAAATGACAGATGTCAAAGCTGTTGGCCTGACAGCTAACGGCATTGTATTGTTTATTTAAAAAAAAAGTATCACTCTTATTTTATCATTATTTGTTCTGTCCCTGGTCTTAGTATGCAATGCAGATTACCCATGTGAGGGGATGAGTCGCCATGCCACCTTCGAGAACTTCGGGATGGCCTTCCTGACACTCTTCCAGGTCTCAACCGGTGACAACTGGAACGGGATCATGAAGGTGTTATTATTATTATTATTATTATTATTATTATCATTATCAAAACATATGAGATCCAAAGTCATTTTGTAGAGTAGCCTTTATACAGAGTCCCTAGAGCTCCTTTAATACAGTACATATAGGGGTCCGAAAACAAATCTTGTAGAAAGCGATTTTGGCGAGAAAATTGCCGTACTTCTGGAGATTTCCTGGCTCTCACAGGGCTCTTTTTAAACTCCCCAAGCCCCTCTTTAATCTCGCCAATCTCTGCAAAAAGCTATGATATTATAGGATCTGTCAATTCTTTTCACAAGAAGAAAAATCATACATTTCTCCTGAAATTCAATGACTCATTCTTGAGGCTCTCCTTAAAGTCGCTGGGCTCTCCTGGTTCTCGCTGATCTCGAGAACACTGGAGAGCAACGCATTTGCTGAGTGAATGAGGAGGTCGAGGAGAAGTCCCACGAGTTCAGCGAGAACTGGTTTCTACTTGCCAGGAGTTCTGGCGAGATCGAGAAGATAAGGGAGAACATCGGCGAATGGTCTACGTACTCTTGGCGCAATCAAGTGAAACGGCAAGAGAGCGTTGGCACAAACTCCCGCTAGCGGCCAAGTGGGACTCATGCGGTGCTAGCATTGTTCTCTTGCGCCTCACTCGTGACGCTCTTGCCAAGCTTTCCTCGTAGTCGCGGGCCTCTCGTCGAGCACTCCTCACCTCTCCACTCGCAAAACCACAAGACTGGCGCATATTCCTTGTTCTAATCGTACATTTGCTGAGAACTCCTAGTCCTCGTAAAAGCTCTCCTCAAATCCGTACGCCCATGATTTAACACCTTTTCTAGGTCATGGAATGGCTGTTTTCTCACAACAATCACTCTCTATGAGATTTTTCATCACACTCCTTTACAGTATGAATGAAAGGGGCTTAAAGGAATATAAGAGGAAAGAATTACCTTAAAAAAATCTTACTCCCTACCATACTTGCTAGATGCGTGGTAAGAGTAGCGATATAATCCTCATCATTAAGGACGATCTTGTTTTAAAATAACCAAAAATTATATGCAAATGTGTTTTAAATCTACACAGACACTGAGACTTAAAAAGAAATAAATATTCATTAGAGGATGTTAGCTAAACTGCACTGAAAGTCTACCGACTTGAATCCCTATATTTTTTCCTCCAAGGACACACTGCGCGAGTGCCCACCGGGTGACACCTACTCCTGCAACGGCAGTCTGCAGTTCATCTCGCCCATGTACTTTGTGAGTTTTGTGCTGACAGCTCAGTTTGTGCTCATCAACGTGGTAGTTGCCGTGCTAATGAAGCACCTGGACGACTCGAACAAAGAGGCGCAGGAGGAGGCGGAGATGGATGCCGAAATCGAGCTAGAGCTTGCACAGGGAGGGCTCTGCTGCCTGGGAGGGCTGGCAGCTGCTGCTGGGCCGGGTATCGGGATTGGAAGTGTAGGTGGAGGAGCTGGCGGAGGCGGAGCTGGAGGAGAGAGGCCAAGCCTTGATTGTGGAAGCAGACAGGCAGCCATGGTGGGGGCTCACGTCCACGCCAGCCAAAGCGGGTACACACCTCCGAGTGGAGGGCATGAATCACACAACCACAGGAAGCTCTACTCACCTGCACAGGTAGGCCGGTCATCAGCGTTGCATCAGTACATCGCTGCTGCTCAAACTGTGCAAAGAATGATGATGAATAATGAAATAAACTGTTATCACTGGGGGGGGGGGAGATTGCAAGCTATAGCACAGTGCTGCTGAATTTCTCAATTCTAAACAGAGATCGACTGGGTTTCTGTTTCAGCGGCTCTGACAGTTTTTCTCGTTGCAAGCTTAATCACAGGCTTCCGCTCGCTCTAATGCAATATGGTTTCTATAGTAACAACTAATTCACAGGAACTTGAATCGAGGTCACTTCACATAATTTACTCTAAAATTCATAATAAAAGAATCACAATATGTTTTTTTATTTTATTCTTTCATTTTTTTAATAAACAAAAACAAACAGTTATTAATATTTTAAAGTATACAGTAAATTCCCCAGTGTGAAATTAAAAGAATTTATATGGGTCCCATTGAACTAAAATTAACTTTAACATTAATGAAATAGATTTTAGCATGAGCATCTTGTAATGGATATCTTGGAATGGTAAAAAAAAAAAAAAAAATTCTCAAAATAATACCTGTCCTTTGGTTGTTCATTCATTTATTACATCAACGGGTCGCAGGAAGCCTTGAGTCTATCCCAGGAAACTTCGGGCAGACCCTGGACAGGGTGCCATTACATCACAGGTCCTTTGGTTGTATTCATTTGAAGTCTTTGAAGAATTTACTCTAAGACTTCAGTCGTCAGTAGATAATGTACAATGGTTATTAGAGATTTATACTAAAAACTACAGCTGGAGTCCTAAAAACTGCCTTATGCACAGGCCACAACTCACACTAAACAAGGAGAAATGTGATCTCAGTCACTGTGGCATAGTTGTTAATGCCAGGCAGGCTGGTTTAGGTATTTTAGACTGGCTGATCTTGTGGGATTTTCATGCAAAACAGTCTCTAGGGTTACACAGAACGATGGGGGGGAAAAATGCTTCCAGCAAATGGTAGTTCTGCAGGTAGAATTGCCATCACAGCTGTGCGATTAAATCAAATTTGCTGTTTAATTTATCCTTTTTTTTTTCGATTCACTTCTTCAAATTGATGAGTGAGTTCACACAGAATCGGTTCACACTTTTAAATTATTTCGGCACACTTGATTCAATGAGCGAATTGACCGCTTTGTAAATTGGTTGCTTCGTTGTTTATCTAATTGCAAGATGCATTTAAGACAAATAGAAATGACACATATAAACATCTATACATTTTCCAGTCCATTTATTTTGGATCAGTTGAAATGGATGGACCAGACAGAATAAATATGTGAACGTGTTGGCCTTCGGCACTGGTCCTACACCCCAATTGGTGCTGGATACTGACAGTATTGGGTTATCCATAACACAACAAGGTTTTTTCTGGCACAGGATCACGCATTACAGAGAGTAGTTAGATCAAAGTAGTTGTATGTTAGACGTGTTTACTGACAATAAATACTCCATTAGAATGAATAAATACTACAGTCAGCACAAAGTCAGATATGAACTATGCAGAGCAATCATCTGATGTTGAAAGAGTTCAGCAGGGACACTCTGTACCAAGCACTGACATCATGAACATGAAGTAATGGAGCTTCTGTTCTCCGTAACAACCCCATCCCACCACCAGCACCACCATCACAACCACCACCCCACCCAACCAGAATGTACTCCTTTCTCAAGTATGAGTCACTGGTGCTAGTATGTGCAGGTGTGTGTTTGTTTTGGGCCATAGCTAGATAGTTGTCTGGACGTGCTACTTGCGCTATTAATAGCCGCGTTCCAAGAATAGCTCATAGCCGCTTGCAGCAGCACCTGTAGACTGCAATGATTGCGAATTTTAAAATGCAGCACCAACAAGACCAATTTCCCCGCTCGATCAACACAGGGCCATGATTGCGCTCGGCGTCTATTTTCCATAAAAAGCAGGACGTGGTTGAAAGAGATGAAAGGTGATGAAGAGGAAGCAAGAGGAAAAAGTAGTAGCATCATTTAAACGATTCGTTGCAAAGAGTGGAGAATAAACATTCTGTAAAGTCAATCGGAGGAAAGGAATGAGTCTGAGGGTTGGACATGTGGTGAGATCAAGGCTGATAATATGTCATGAAAAGAGAGAGCTTTTAAAAAGGAGAATTGTAAAAGAGGAAAAAAAAGCAGCGGATATAATAATAAAAAAAAAACAGAGATGAGAACAACTTGAATGATGAAGTGGCAGTTAGTTTCACCCCTGCACTGTTTATGGACAGGAAATAATCTTCCCTCGCTTCTTTGACCCAAAAGATGTTTACAATTCATCCTGAAACTATACTTCTCCTTAATGCTTCTACACTTGTAACACTGAAGATTTACACATCCCAAAAAGTATATTAAAAAAAACAGTAACATTTGCGTCAATGAATAATCTAAAATGGGTATTAGAGATTTATACTAAAAAACACTGCAAGAAACCTAAAAACTGCATTATGCACAGCCCACAAACTCTGACTCACAATAAAAATGTGATCTCAGTCACTTTGACCGTGGCATGGTTGTTAATGCCAGACAGGCTGGTTTAGGTATTTTAGACTGGCTGATCTTGTGGGATTTTCATGCAAAATATTCTCTAGGCACCTCCAGGGTCTGGGTTCGATTCCCCGGACAGGCTCGATTCCCGTCTCTGTGTGCATGGAGTTTGCATGTTCTCCCCGTGCTTGGTGGGTTTCCTCCGGG
>JAQQZS010000036.1:32471664-32487420 GCA_030068045.1 Platyallabes tihoni
TTGAGACAATATATTGTGCAATTTACTGTAAAGTGCCGCTTATCATTTGTGATGTATAAAGGGTAGGCATAATAAGCAAGGCTTCAGCCTACACCTTTTTCAGTGTTGAACTGAAATAAATTAACATATCATCATCATCATCATATATAACCCCTTTATGTGGCGGTGTTACACCAAGCTGTAGTGGCTGGTTTCACTTGTCTTAGAATGTGTTGAATTCTCACGTCTTGGAGAAAACACATCACCATCCTGGTTCCTTTACCATCCATGATTTGACCAAACAGTGGCTTCGCGTCGATTCTCGCCTCGGGTCTGAGTTTTTATGTTCTTCCCATTTTTGGTGTATTTCCTCCAAGTACTCTGGTTTCCTCCTACAGTGAAAAGACATGCATCTTAGACTAAGGTAAGTTAAGCATTCAGCCATGATACGGCACCAATGGAGCAGATGGGGATAAGGGATCAAGTGGCCCAACAGTGGCAACTTCGTGGAGCTGGGCCTCGAACCACCGACCTGCTGATCAGTAACTCAGTGTCCTAAATCTTAGAGCCACCACTGCCCCAAATTGGCTTTTGCAAATTGTCTGTAGTGTGTCTGTGTGTGAATACTTGCTTGTGCCCTGAGGATGGCCTGGCAGTCCAACCAAGATGTCCCGAGAACCCTGGGATAGGCTCCAGGCCTCCTTCAACCCTATACAGGACAAGCAGTGGAGGGTGAGTGGGTAAGAGAGAGTGTTTATCCAGTTCATTCATTCATTTGTTCAATAATTCAGATGACAATAAATATAAATGCCAGAAAGACATTTGCATAATTTACGTGATGGTTGAGTATGCCACTGATTGCACTGCTCTCGCCACATGTATTAGTGGACACAAAAAAAGGAAGGAGAGAGAGAGGGGAAAAAAGGGCTAGTTCTAAACCAAATATGCAACACATTTGCCACTAATGAAAACAGAGCTCTTGTAGTTTGTTTTTCTTTTCTCCAATTGCCTCAAATTTTAATAGTGACATTAATTCCCACTGCACACCAAGCTGAGTTTTACAAATCAGAGTACTGGTTTGTAGCTGTATAAGTGTGAGGTTTGTCTAGCATCTGAAGGATATGAGCGCAGACTCTGCTTTTGGCATCTCTCTATGAAAGGAAGAGTTTTAGGTAGCGCGGGAAAGAAAGAGTGCTTTGATCACGACTCCTCCTGTCTTCACCTGCCAAGCTGTTTCTCAACCTGAACTTTGGGTACAAGCATGAGCACCGATTTTTGCCCTAACATACGCACAAGAGCACATGAAAGCACCTGGGAGTACACCGGAGCCAAGACAGAACAACTGGCACACACTTTCCAGCTGGTTTGATGTACGTGGCACGTAGCACTGACAGGCGGCTTCATTTCATTCGGGTTCTTTATGTTCCTCTCTGCCATGAGCTTCTATACTCGCGTCTTTTGTTGTTTAACGTGTGGGCGAACCCGGTGCCAGCACTCGAAAGCCGAACCGGTGAGACCTAGCGTTCTTCACGCGTCGCTTGGCACTGGCTCATGCGAGTGTGTTTCTTTTACCCCACAAACACACTGAGATACATTCTAATAGACTAACAGATTTTCCTCACTGTTTGGTTTGCTATTTATTCATGTGCAGCAGGTGAGCTGTGAGATCCAAACATCAGCCTTTTCACATTAGACAATTATTCTGATTCTAATTGCTAGCTGCTCATTTAGAAACAAAGCCTGTATGAAACCGGAAATAGCTTGCTGCGCAATTTTGCTGATTGTTAAAATGTGTAAATGTTCAATTGTGATTAGATACTGTAGAAGGTACAGTAGGTTCTACAGATGCAGTTCTGAAAATAGGTCCAGCTTCATGGGAGTTCATGTTAATGTAATTGTACTAATTACTAATTACAACTAATTATTTTAGTGTCTTACACATAAACCATTTGTTTATCCATTTTGAAAGGAGTCTCCAGTGTCAGCACTTTCTTTTTGTCTTATTAACCTTATTGTTTATTGGGAACTTGGTATGGTCTATAAAATCAGATGTTCATATGTTCCTCACCATTTCTCTCCACATGGGTTTACATCTTGGACACAGCTTCAAGCTGTGACCTGAACATCTGTTCTCTGCCTCATCATCACCATCCTGGTCACTAATGAGCCGAGATGCCAGCTGCTGAGGGAGAAGTGGGAGCGTGCCTGAAGGTTCTCTCAGAACACACAGTAATCAAGGGATAAAAAAGCCTCGAACTAGATAACATGAGTAGTTGATGCTGTCAAAAAAAATGATGCGCTATGTAACTGAAATTCCACTTACTTCGTTTCAGGGTGCATCATACTGTACTGGCATTGATTATATACTATATTCCCAGAAATATGTGCACCCTGTCCTTCACTCCTTTATTGTACTGTTACAGATTTACTATTACAATGAGGAGTGGTGAATCCAATGCTGGGTTACTGATCGGAAAGGTCAAGAGTTCAAGTCCCAGCACCGCCAAGCTGCTACTGTTGAACCCTATCTGCTCCAAGGGTGCTGTATCCTGGTCGACCTTGCGCTTTGACCCCATATCTAAGTGAGAAGCTCTAAATGAGCTTAATTGGGATATTAAAAAAAAAAAATCTTCACTGTGATGTAAGGTACATGTGACAAATAATTGAATCTTAAGAATAACTCCTACTCTTCTGTAAAGCTTTTCACTACATTTTGGAGTGTGGCTGTGGGCATTTTTGCATCATTCAACTAGATGACTCACTGATGGTGGTTGAGGAGGCCTGGGGTGTACTTTGCGTTCGTGTTTATTCCAAAAGGTGTTTCAAGGGGTCAAGATCAAGGCCAGTGAAGAGCATTTGAGTTCTTTGACTTCAACCTTAACATACCATGTATTCATTGAGCTTTCTTTTTGCATAGGGGCGTTGTCAGGCTGTGGGTTTCTCAATTCCAGTGAAAAGAACATGTGATAGACTGTAAAAAAGTGATATCTTAGCTAGTGAAAATAGTTAAAATCTAGTCAAATAATCTACAATTTCTTAGCATATGTTCATAACAACCCACATTAAAAGATTTTTTTGTCTGTTTTATTCTAGAAGTCGCCACATCGCATCATTTGATCTGCAAGGTCGGGCACAGGCTTCATGTACGGACATTTTTCCTGTCGCATTCCTCCCCTTTTATAACCAGACTTGGGACCTGCACTGTTCTGTTTGCACTGGCTGCGTTGCATGGGGCATAGGGTTTAAAGGTCCAACCGCAGTGATGCCTGGCAGTGATGGGGAACCCAGAGCCTCAACCACCTGAGAAACCACATATACCATTGATGTAAATGTCTTGTTCTGTTGGAAGATAATTTTGCTAGCACTAAGCTTTGTTTTTGACTAATACACACAGTAAATGTTTGGAGACACCTAATTCCATGGACTTTCTACATTGTAAAATATTGCTGAAGGCATTGAAAATTTGCAATAATCTCCTCCTTTGAAAAGTGCATTGAGATATTCAGATGTGTCTACTACTGTAGTAATTGTAGTACTTGTAGTGCTTCATAACGGCTCTAATCTGAGGTGCTGTTTGTTAATTGGTGATTTATTGAGGCTGGTGACTCTAAATGATCTTCTCCTCTGCAGCAGTGGTCAGTTTTGGTCTTGCTTTTCTGGGAAGGTCTTCATGAGAGACAGTTTCATCATGGTGCTTGATGGAGCAGCTGACCTTCATGTTTTAAATTAACAACTGGCTATTGTTAGTGATGTTGTTGTGGTTGCTTAAAAACCTTATACCTAATAATCTAGTTTAACTTACTAAGATGTCACTTTCACAGCGGCTCAAATAGTATTGTTTATGCAATAATCTGGCATAAAACACTCTCACTCACTCAATTATCATCTACACTCCTTTATCCTGTATACAGGGTCCCAGGGACCTAGAGCCTATCCCAGAATGCTTAGGGCACGAGGTGGGGTACACCCTTGATGGGGTGGCAATCCATAGCAGGGAACACACACATACACACACTCACAACCTACAGTATGGGCAATTTGTGAACGCCAGTTAGTCTGGTCTGTGTGTTTTTGGACTGTATGAGGAAACCTGGAAGAAACTCACCAAGCACAAGGAGAACATGCAAGCTCCATGCACACAGACCCAAGGTGGGAATCAAACAAAGCCACATTCCCGCTCTGAAAACACCCTCTGTTGTTTCCTCATATGTCTTTATTTAACTATTCATAGTGTATGTCCTGAGTGAACTTTGATTAATCTCCAGCTTATAGGCTCACCGAGAGGAGGGGGGAAAAAATCAGTATTCATATCAATCCATGGTTTCTATTATGCATTCATTCAGTTATGCTAATGTAGTCTGAACTGGTCTTTAGAATTTATTGCTCTCAATTTTACAGTCTTGAGACAAGCAAGTATGAAGAAATTATTGTTATTTATTTGTCTCATGTCATGTCTGGTCATTAAAGATCATCATTTAAATGATTCATGAAATGATTTATATTTGTTTTTTTCCTTGTTCAAAATAATGGGTTACCTTCCTTGTGTTTTTTTTTTCTTTTCTTTTTGTGCACACCAATTTCTCATCTGAAATCAACCATGACATTTTTAGATGACTGATTTCATTTGCTTAATTCAATCTCTCTTAATTCGCTGAAGTGAAATTGAATTGACCTGTGGCCTGAATGGGCTCAGGATATTAGTTACGCAGAATTATAATGATCTACTTAGAGTTTGTACCGTAGTTTTATTTTTGTGAGAAAATTCTCTATGGGTTAAGTAAGTTTTTTTTGTGTGTGTGTGTGTGTGTGTGTGTTAGCTGTCAGGTGGCAACATTTGCATGCTTGTTCTGTTCCAGTCTTTTCAACATTAAAGCACGCTGGTGAATTTTAGTTTCGACTTTTAGAAGAAGGTAGAAGAGGAAACACACACACGGGTATGTTAGCTCTCTCTAGACAGCCACCTTCCTGTCTAATAATAGTCTCGACTCATCTACATTTCTTTACCCACTTAAAAAGTCAATGGGACAACAGTGATTGGATAAGTATTGATTCAGGGTTTGTGGAAAGAATTAGTGCTGGAGAGCTCACTCCTGTTTGTACTGGGGGGTGAAATCCAATTTCTTAAAGCCAATTTCAGTGTGGCTAATAGAGACCACGACTTTGCATTACTGTTGCATTACAACAGGCAGGCCAGCTCTTGAATTTCATTTGTTTTCCAACTATTGAAAATAATGTTATGTTAATACATTGTTTTGGATAGAATTGCTTTGGGCTCTCATTTATTACATCTAATTAAAAATGGTCCTATAAATAATGGTCCTGATTCTATCCAAACCAATTGTTCAAATATAACAAAACTAACTAAAAAGCTGATTTTTCTTTTCATGCTTTGGACTTCAGTTTCTTCAATTCCAGGAACTGTTTATGCAGTGCCTCCTGTCGTTTATCAAAGCAGGCTTTCTATTGAAAGTGTCCCTGTGGACCGTGACTTCATCCAGATATGGTCACTATAATAATAACGTCCATAGAATTGTTCATTTATGCAATTACCTTACCATTCAGCAAAATGCACAAAGTCAAGCACATGCAGTACAGGTCACAAGCTTTGGTTAATTTCTTAACCATTTATAGGCCACCCATTGAAATATTGGAAAATTCAGAATATCAACATTTAAAGGCTTTTTCCAAGACTTTTCTTTTTCTTTTGAGATAAATTTTTATTGTTGTAATTTTTTTGTTGCAAATCAAGGTAAGTGAGGTTCTTCAGCCATCTAGGGTAATAATCTTTCAAAGATTATTTACATTCATGATATAGAAAAACTTGGCCGCGTCTTATTGGCGCTTTCCGTTCAGGGCTACTGTCTCCTCAGTCACCGCTGTGCAGGTGTGAATGTGTTACGTGATTTATTTGTAACTGCGGTGCGAGCAAAATGGACGCCCCACTTGTGATTTGCACGAAAGAAGAACAGTGTGCACTGATTCATTCTCTTGTGGTCTAAGGATACCTGGTGCTGAAAACAACACACGGAAGAGCATAAACAGAATTTTGGATATCATTACTGGTGACGAGACACGGATTCATCACTACGAGCCTGAGAGTAAACGTCAGAGTATAGAACGGAAACATCCGACCGAGGAAAAGTTAAAAAGTCAACCATCAGCTGGAAAATACATCAATGCTTACTGTTTTCTGAAATTCTCAAGGGCCAGAAGTATTGGAACATTATCCAGAAAAAGGTTCAACAATCACCAGTGCTCGTTATAGTGAGATGCTTATTGAAGAACTGAAGACTAAAGAATTAAACCTCTAAACAGCTTCTGAACACCGCTGGCACAGAAACACTTGGTTGGAAGAAAAACCTCATGATGATGGTATTTCACCTAATTAAAATTACAGTGGTACACGTTAATCTGGTTTAATACTCATTGCATGTTCCAGATGGCAGGTTCTTAGGACAAACAATGTTCATATCGCCGCTAAGCTCACTGTTTATTTAACATACATTTATTCTCCATAAAAGCTTATCCTGTACAGGGTCACTGAAAGCTTGGAGCCTATCAGAGGAGACTCGGGGCATGAGGCAGGGTGCACCCTGGACAGGGTGTCAATCCATCATAGGGCTCACACACATTTCTTTACAAACTACTGTATGGGCATTTCGAGAATGCCAAATAGCCTTAATTCCATGTGGAGGAAACTACTAAGAACATGCAAACTCCACGCACAAAGACTCGAGGGGGGAATCAAGCCCTTAACCTTGGAGATGCGAGGCCACAGCGCAAATAACTACACCACCATGGCACCTATCATTTAATATACTGTATACATATTTAACATTTCAGCATCCATGACATGAATGCATTTTAAACCAAGCCACAACAATTATGCCACTAAACTAACATTTATAACTAAGTGTGAAATGTAAGAAGAAGACATTTCACAAACACAGTTGCAGCATCTTAAAAAAAAAAAATGTGGAAATTTAATAACCAACACCAACACAGACTAAATCTACACTTTGGTTCGATTCCCACCCAATACTTAAACCCTAGTACAGTGCAGTGCCGGTCCCAAACCCGGATAAAATGGGAGGGTTTCGTCAGTAAGGGCATCACCTGTGCGTAACACCTGTGCCAAGTGGATAAGATGGTCTGCTGTGGCGACTCCTCAATGGGAGCAGCTGAAAGACTGACAAGATCCTTATAATAATTCAAATGTTATTTTTGTATTTAATATGTGAATCCATGTAACCATTTATATACAGTGACTTATCCATTATAAGTGATAAAATAATGTACATTTTAGTTCATTTACTCAGTCTAAACACATTCACCCTAATGATATATTTTGAATACCTGTATATCATCTAGATTTTGTCTAAAGCAATGTATATTTCATCTTGTCATTTATGCTATGACAAGATGAAAGGTACAGTAAGTTTGTCTTTAAAATGGCTTTGAAAGTAAAACCCTGTTACTCAAATTATAGACTGGAAGTAAATTGTAAATGCAAATGAATACATTTTTATGCAAAGTCATTATTATTCGTATGCGATTAGTAGGGATGCTAGTTATATGTACCATGTGATGTCCTTTTGCAATTTCTAGATTAAAAATAAAAATCTTAACGCTGTTTATTTGAAACATATTTATGAAGAAAATTCAGGTTGAAAAAAAGGTTTTGAAGTTTTTAAGAATTACAGAAGATGTGATCATTGAGGTTGTGGGTCAGGTGGTTGAGGCTCTGGGTTGCTGATTGGAGGGTGGGGGTTCGAGCCTTGCCATCATCGGGTCTTCACTGTTGTGTCCCTGGGCAAGGCCTTTAACCCTACTGTCCATACAACCCATCCACTGTAGAAAATGGGAGGGTTGTAAGAGGAAGGGCATCTGGGTGAACTTGTGTTACAGTAGATCTTGTGGATGAAATTATCTGATGTGGTGACCCCTAAAATTAAAACAACAAAAATAAATAAATATTATAAAAAACTAAAATAAAAAAAAACAGCAAATATATTTGCTTTTGTATTTGGAAAATGATGAATTAAGAACCCAACATGAACCCTACTGTAGGTATGCACACAGTGTTTATTTCCATTCTCTTTAATTCATTCATTTCTTATATCTCTTCTCTTATCTGTTTTTTTTTAAAACGAAAATGGCAGGAAAAAACTATGAGAATGATGAGAATATCCGCTGTAATAGGAAATATATTTAAAACAGTGAGCCTGGTGGCAAAATGAATGTAGCTTGCAGTTAGAGTTGGCACGATGAGTCATTATGTGAACATGTCAAGCTGAGGTGGAAGATTATATAAAAAATGATGCCATCCTCCTCCGCCAAAGGTCTTTTATATTAAAAAAAAAGTTGTATTAGTTTTACAGTGATTATTTTTCTTTTCATGTAAAACCGACCGATTTTCTGTCCTGACATATGCACACCGCTGCTGAAAAAGAAACGTAGAAAGCGCACAGCGTTATTTTTATTTTGCGCTCTGTGATCATTGAAATCACTTCCTATGAATATAAAACGAATCCCAACGCTGCTCAAGATTTACCCCGCAATCCATCACGGCTTGTGGTATAGAGTACTCGCACGTACTGTACGAACGTCATTTGTCTTTCTTATATTCGACCCAAAGCTGACACCATCAGTCCTCCTGCTTTTTGTCACACACTCACAATACCACACAGGAAAAATAGGCTATTACAAGCCATCACCTTAGATCTGTTGAATAACAACACCCTACATGCTGTATTACTATTTGCATACTGTATAAAAACAAAAAAGGGGTCATGAAATCTACAAACAGTATAAATCAGGACATTGCAGTATCAGAGACAGGAAAAAGAAGCAAGATTCAAACCAGAATCGCAAAAACAGGAAATTGTGGTACATAGCTGACACTTTGCATTGAGTATAGATAGGTGAGTGGCCGGATTCTTCAAAGGATGCGTTTGAAGGCCAATTATATCATGGTGCCATGACTAAGGCTGTGCCATTTCAAAGGCTCCTTCAAATGCTCCTTTTCCTGACAATGAAGGATGCAATGGTGTATATTTTTATCCCAAGATGTAGAGGAAGAAACGGGTAGTGATGGCGGACACATGACTCGTAAAGATAGGATACTAAAAATAAATCTAATGTAATAAAAGAGTCTGTACATTGGTCCGGACTCACTCTTTTAATCATATTGTTACATTGCATACATTGGAGGACCGGAAAATCTTTTATCTGTATGTCTGTCCAGCCAGATTTTGACCGAATTCAATGAAACTTTGGCAGTACAGTACTTATGTACTTGCCTGACGTTAAACCTGCACCATAAATGAAATCAAAATGTCAAGTACAGGTGAAGTTATGAGCAGTTATGTGCCGGATTAGAAAGGTATTTTTTATGTATCAAACTATGGGCGCGTCTTAAATCGACCACTGGATAGAATTTAATTAAACACTTGCTGTCTGCCTGAAGTTAAACCTGCACCATAAGTGAAATCAAAATGTTGAGTAAAAGCGATGTTATAAACAGTTATGTGCCGGATTTAATAATCTACTTTAAAATAAAATGCAAATATTCTACTTGCTCAATGTAAACAAACACCTGCACCAATAGATATTACTGTAATTAGAAAAAAAAATTTATTTTTACCCCTGAAAAAACAGCGCTGAAGTGGTATAAGAGAATTGTAACGCGCTGGAGTCATTTTAAGACAAACTTCATCTTTATCTGATCTACTTTTTTTGATTTCGCTGTATTGATAAGTTGAAATAATAATATCATTGATTACATTAAAGCTGATCAGATTATTTTTAGCTTTATCCTTTTAACTATTTCTACAATAGTTTCAGCATTTTACTACTTATAGAACAGTATGTTATAAAAAATATTTTTTTAAATGTATAAACATATAAAGAAAAAAAGACAAGAGCATTTTCAGGATGGCACAATTTATGATAATTTTTAAAAAAAAACTAAGATAAATATGATTTTACAGATAATTTATACTTCATATTACATTAATGCAATGGTAAGTGTGCAAAGAAGCGGTGATACAGTACAGTTAGAAAGTCCTCCATAGACCAGACGGTTTTATTTCAGTTTGGCCTTCATGATCTACGCAGTCAGTCTATGGTACATACTTCTACCATGGTACATACTTTGTTACTATGGAACATGTACCAGGACACTGTCGAAAATATGTTATACTGTACATGCTTATACACCATAATGGTAATATTTGTATACATAAATTTGTGTATGTTGTAACCTTTAATATAATATACAATAATATGGTATTGCTTGTACTATAATCTGGTACAGTATGTAAAAAAAACATCACTGTGGGACCCAGTAAGTACATACAATAAGTACCAATAAGTACACCTTAGTACTACCACGATACCCACTGAAGTGCCATAGTATCTACCGGGTACGCTATAACGTCCCATGGTAATGTCGGAAGTGCCACAGTAATACTCGTGGAATATTATACTGTAGTAATATTAAACTGTAACCTACAGTAGGTTATTATACTATAGCAAACTATAGTACATACCACAGTAAAACTTCTCATGGGAGTTGTTGATTTTGGCACATACATTACAGTGTCTACTTGTGACTGCTATAAATTATTATTATTATTATTATTATTATTATTATTATTGAACAATTTCAATAACCAAAGAGACTTCACTGAGATATACCTACAGTACTGTACATACAGTTGGTCTAAATTTAAAGTAGCTTTGAACAAATCCATCCAAAAGCATGCTTTTTGTCATCCCACATTCTTTCCCTTGTACTGGGTTTTTAAGTGTCCCCATAATGCTGTCATGTCAAACGGACAAATATCATACTGTAACTGTCACACTTAATCTTCTGCATCACTTCTGCATGACCGAGAAATGCTCGCACCCAAGCACACATTGGGCATTAGTAATACAGTACTTAGCAATTACCTGAGCAGAAAAATAACCATTATGTCATAAAATTGTGCAACTTCTGCTTATTGTCATAACTAGTGACAGTTGTTCAAAAGTAATACATTCTAAGTGTGAACCGCTCTAGGCAGGCTTTGCTCCTCCACATCCCTCGGGTAACCCTCCACTTGTCACATGATCTAGTGAGATATCTAAAAATGGTGACAGGGATTCCTCGAATCTCTGTGAGCTAATTGTCTTATAGTGATAATGAGCAACAATCGTACCTATTTAAAATGACTTGTACTAATTTTAATCCGTCCCCCATTTTAAGCGAAATCCTGCAGTGGTGAATTACTTCTTGCAGTGTTTAATTAGTGCTTACCGTGCTGTATGAACCACAGAACTAAATTACTGTTTCTGTACTGAGCAAATGTGTACAGAGATAAATTATACCTACTGCATTAATTAATTCTTCCAGTGTTGATTACCACTGGTAGTTTAAGTACACAAGCAAAAAAAAAAAAAAAAAACCTCACACAATCTAATATTTCATTAGACCACATTTTGCTTTGATTACAGCCATGTGTCCTTTCAAAAAGTTTATGATATAAGTTTCCATCCAAAGTCGCATTAATTTCTCTCCAAGATCTTGTACTGGTGATGAGAGAGTCGGACCACTGCGTAAAGCCTTTTCCACCACATCCCAAAGATTATCAATGGGGTTAAGGTCTGGACTCTTTGGTGGCCAATCCGTGTGAAAATGATGTCTCATACTCACTGAACCACACTTTGATAACTTGAGCCTGATGAATCCTGGCGTCGTCATTTTGGAATATATCCGTGCCTTCAGGGAAGAAAAAAATCCATTGATGGAAAAACCTGGTCATTCTGTACATTCAGGTTGTCAGCTGATCTCATTTGTGGGCATATAACATTGATGAACCTAGACCTGACCAACAGAAGCAATCCCCGATCATATGTACTATAAAACTGCCTCCACAGCCTTGTACTAGGCACTAGGCATGATGGGTGCATCACATCAACCGCCTCTTTTCTTACTCTGATGCACCCATCACTCTGAAACAGGGTTAATCTGGACCCATAAGAAAACAATTTAAAATTAAAATTCTTTATGCTCCCTAGCAATATAAAGTATTGCTTTTAACAATTTGCGTTTAAGTGATCTTAAGATGATGGCTCACCGCTATCCATGCAGATTTAAATAATGTTAATGTTAATGTTTTTCAGTTCTTAACCCAATTTAGTAGCAATTTCCTTAGTTGTTTTCTTTGCTTGATGCAGGACAATAATTTAAACCTTTCTAAACATCTTTGCCACGATCACATGATGTGTCTTCTGCCAGGGTTGTTTAAGAAATAGGAAGCTACTCACTGCATCAATTAAGGGTAAATAAATTGTCGGCAGCTGAACCACATTAATCACTACAGTAATTATTCAGTGGATGGCTCTTACAGTAATTATTTGTTTAGTTAAATCCCAGGGGTGACTTTTTTTTGGCCAGGCAGTTTATGGGCTATAACGAATTGTATAGACTATTTGGGTGAACCAAAACCCAGAATCATAGAAATAATTTTTTTTTGCAGTATTAAGTCCATTTGAATCGAACCCTAGTGTGTTTTTATACTGTGTAGTTCTTTTGTGCATGTGACATTACAGCACTCACATTGCAAAAACAAATTTTGACCTGGTGTGAGAAATAGTTCCACATGCAAAAAGTGAAACAAACATAGTTTGTATTTTTGGTTCTTGTGGATTTCTGTTTTATAGAGTTCCTGAAGTGACCCTAAGCTCCAAACCGGGCGGAAGGACTGAGCTGTAGCTCTTCAAATCACACATTTTGGATGTTTTGTCTGATGAACTAAAAGACAAAATAAACCCTGGATGTGATTCGTAAAATCTTATTTCATTTTTAAAAAAAAAATCAAATTTTTATATTTATTTACTGAGTCTCGCTGGTGTCTTCTGAAAGCATGGGTGATTCTCTGTGATTTTTTTTCTTATACTTTTTAAACTTTTTTTTTTTTCTTTTGATTATCTGACAGTTTTACAAGGACTTTTTCAGTTCTCCACATCCAACCTTTTTAAAATTTGGCTTTTTTAATTATGTGCAGCATCAACCTAAATTAAACTAAACAGCAAACAAACATCCTGAATTTTGGAAAATGGAATAAGTATGTATGCTTAGGATTTTGCTTTGAGGTCAAGACAATACCATTTCTGATCTTTCTTTGATCTTTGTTAAGCATGGATTTCCATCTCTAAACCTGTACTCAAACCTAAACTTCAAATCATGAACCACATCTGATCATCAAGAGGCCACAATAAATGCACAAAATTACAGATTACCAATTAACAATACATTAAATTGCTTATATACCTGCAGTAGTGAAAATTCCATTCAGGTAGGACATTTTGGTTCTTTAGTGCTGACCGCACTTATATACTTGTATCAGCCATGACATTTGGAACACATTGATTGAGGCATTAAAGAATATTTTAATGCCCAGACAGCTAAGTGTGGTGCTTCTGGAGATTTCCTGGCTTACATAGCATTAACCTTAACCTTTAACATGTTGATTCAGTTACAATAAGGTCAACGTATTTCATCAGATTCACCCGAGCATGAGAACAAAACTGCCTCCGAACTAATCATCATATGAAACTGGTCTTATTGTAGTTCAGCAACTCCATTTTTCTAAGCATTATGTTCTGTGCAGCAGATGGGTAGGGGAATAAAGTTGAGCTGACCATACTGTAATTCTGTAGAGATGAAGGCTCTGGCTACTAGTTTAAGGAGAAATCTATTTGGATCAATTCTTCTGGTTAATCTCTGTTCCTGAAATCAAGGAACTCTATGCGAAAGCTTTCTTACCTTGCTAACCAGGCACGTTTCATCACATGAAATGTCAGGCTTGACAGATTGCACTGACATTTACACCTCAATCGTGCTTTATCACTTGATTTATAAATTGATTTCGGACCTGCTCAAACTGTAAATTTTCCAAATCATGTCTACTAGCCCAAGGCCACTTTATTCCAGCATAGAGTGACAAATAGCATTCCAACATAATTAAAATTCATCAAGTCTGCCCAAACCCGGTTCATGTATAGGTCACCGTTCAGGTCTTGGCCTGGCTGTTTAGTCAAATGACTGCCGTTGTTGTACCACAGGTACTCAGTGAACCAACGCAAATGAGTATTGTAGATGAATGTGTTGACATTTCCTGGTCATATTTTCGCTTACAGGAACAGAGCGCTAATTGAAAGCCTCAAACCAGACTGACTTTTTTCAATCTACACCAACAACAAGAAGCCAGGATAGGGCACCAAATGACTATTTGTGTTTATTGGATAATGTTTGGATAGTGTGCCAAATGGCATCACTTCATTTCATTCACTTCATTTGGTTTGAAACAGTCCACACCACTGCACAGATATCCTTAATTTTAAAGGGGGGAAAGGAGATAACAGTACAGTACCTTCCTGCTGAGTGTTTGAGTAAAATTTAAATGCTTAGGACCAACATATTGCCCCAAGTGCCGGACACCATGTGACACCATGATTGCCAAGCAAGCAGCAGTCCATCCCAAATTTTAAGGATATGTTCATGAGTTATGGATGGCACAATAGAAAGAGAGAAAATCTGATAACCCACTAGTGTGATACTTTGACCTTTAAATAATGGAGAAGTACATTGCTGACATATAATAGCAGGCAACACCACAGAGATATGAGGAAGAGAAGAATAGAGACATCAACAGACAACAAATGCAAATTACATTGAGGGTTTAGATACACTGGTTTTCTGCCTAACTACAGTATGCCTACATATTTATTTTTGTCCTTTAATAAATATGATGAGGAAATATTACAAAACTGAGCAGGCTACTCTATTACTCTAATAGACAGTTTCACTTTTTTTGTGAGTTCATTAAGAACATTAAAAATCTTCCTACTGTATAAAGGATAGTAAAGAAACTGAAAAAGATAACAAATATAGACACTATATTCACGATTGCAGAAGTTATCCAATCGCTTACTATGTTTTTCACGTGCTCAGACCATGAAGCAGAAATAATATCCCACTCTTTGTGAAGAATAATGGTCTAAGAATAACATCTCTCAAGGACAAGATACGACCTTAGTACAGCTGGTTCCAGTGCTGTTCTTCCACCCTCAGATGCACATACAGTATACACAGAGATAACATTCCATACACAGAACATCAGGTCAAGTTAGCATATAAAATATTTCCACAGTTACACAGAATAGATGAAAATTAATTCACAAATCATACATACTGTATATGTAATAAATGCATAAGAAGTAATATTAAGCAATATTGAAATTTGTTCCTACAATAGATAGATAGATAGATAGATAGATAGATAGATACTGTATAAGAATCACTGATGCCCTTGCAAAGTGCAACAAAACGCATGCCTGGAATGTTCTAATCTCATTTCAGCTTGTTTTGTACATATTTTCTAGTTGACGTAGTTATGGCCAAATATACTAGCATTTCTGAGGAAGCAAAATGAATTACTTTATCATCTATAGTGCTTATACAGTAACAACCCTGTATATCAGGGGATACTTCGGATACACTAGGTGGGGTACCAGACACTATTGCAGGGCACACATGCACACACCACACACTCTTTGGCAATTTGGGAACACCTGTTAGCCTAATCTGCATGTCTTTTGACTGTGGGAGGAAACCGGTTATATACAGTACACCAAAACTATGAATGAACAGATGTGGAGTTATGTACTTAACAAAAAAAGGTCTCCACAGTCACCGGACCTGAACCCAATCGAGATGGTTTGGGGTGA
>JAQQZS010000036.1:32506835-32521835 GCA_030068045.1 Platyallabes tihoni
ACTATTTTGCTACAATTTTAAATCTTAAAAAAAAAAAAAAAAGGTGAGAAGTTGAATGATTAATTAAATCATCTGCCATCATGGATAAATGGATGGATAAATAAATGGATAATATCAAACTTAGCCAATAATTTACTCAAGCAAAAATAAATGGCAATGACAACAGAATTGTGATTAATAACTGACTAGATTTTTTCAAATGACTAGATCTTCCTAATGCATGACGTTGCGCAGTTTTATAAAGAATCTGGCTGTTTAAATATTGAATCAGCATGGAACAAATCACATGGCCTCAAGGAGCGATTAATAGGACGAAACATGACTTGGCCCCACCCTTTAGTGAAGGAGGAATATCAAAATCTGTTGTGGGACCATTAGTACTTGTTCCATAGTTAGACGTCCCATATATTACTACCTGATTAACAAGTTAACACAGGTCTCAGAATTCACCCGCAGTGTGTGGGTAAATGCTCCAGCTGGAATGTCCCTCAGATAATGCTTTTTTTTTTTATATATACCTCAAACTTCCTCTGTTTCATTCCTTTTCCAACCACACTGTTTCAGCGTTTATGTTAATGAGCTCTTGCAGAGCCCCACCCCTACCAGAGAACAGCAGAGAAGAGGAACAATCCGGGGGAGGGGCTTTTCTTATATGAGGTCACAATAGGGACCCAAGTGGCCCTGGATATTCCAAAATTCAACACATTTTTTTTGGTTAGGGGGGGGGGGTTGGGGGGGGGTTGACATTTACAGTACACTGGAAACCCATCTTAATATGTAAAAATGACTAATAATTGAATTTTAAATAACAGGCCACCTCTAAAGTCAAAACATCAAGATGTAGCTAAGATATTGTAGACAAAGGACATTCCTGGAAACAAAAATCAACAGAAATCCAATATGGTAGAAATTAGAATCGTATTTCTTCAACTTTGTGTTGTTAGAATGTTGTGTTCATTGTGAACATACAGTACTGTGTCCAAACTTGACCTTTTAGTGGTGCTTAAGTGACCAAAGTTGCTGTAAAGGGAGATGAGACTATCCTGGCATTGGGTGACATTTAATATAAATAATGCATGGACTCCATAATAATAACAACAATGATACAATATGGTGCTTATGAGCTTTGGTGCTTGGAACCCGAAAATATATACTGTAAGTCCTACTATGTACTGTATACTACGTATATGATGCACAGTTTCATATGTCGATCTGTGCATGCGTGCACTCACAGAGTCCTGAAAGAGCAGTGGATCAGAGCTAAGTACGAGCGGCAGGAATTTACCCCAGACAGGAAGCCGCTGGTGTATGAAGGAGGTGAGTGTTACAGTATGCCTTATAACAAGAGATGAACACAAAGACCAACAGGTTCCTCGACATGTTTTTCCTTGAATGCAGGGACCAGAGACGGTGTGCTAATGAAGAGGGGGCGAGACAACGGGCAGTTCTTGAGCAGACGGTTCGTGCTGTCCGAAAGAGAAGGGACACTTAAGTACTACACAAAGTTTGATGTGAGTTTCTCACGAGGTCCTACACGGCACTCTGCAGAATGAACGAACACAGCAGGAGGGCCGCATGATGAGTTCTATCCCAACCGTTGGCATGCTCCAATTAGTTGAGCATAAATGATTACATTTTTGTCGCAAAGTAATAATTAATGACATATGGCTCCTTAGAAATTGAGACATGCCAAGAATACTGTTCTGTGTGTAGTGTGGGCCGGGAGCTAGATGCAAAAGCAGGTCCAATTTTAAATGATTGTGCACTTTTCCCCCACAAGCAGGTGTGACTGGTGAGAATATAGATTGGGGTGAACAGGCTAGAGCGCTCCAGTGTAATAGGGTTTAAAATATTCATGTGTGATGGTCAAAAAAAAGGGTATGTGTACCAGAGCTGGGAGGTTAAACACAGTTTGTTCTCTTCAGAACACTGCTTGTACAACCTCTGTCCTGCGTAATTTGCTGTGCAAATCAAACATGCTTACCTCTCTGAACATTCCTGTAGTTTTAATCCGAGTACCATGTTTTTACAGTTAAATTCAACATAATATACTGTATGAGGGGCACACAAGTCAAAAACTGGACTTTTGATCATCTTTTCTAAGGCGTAAAAAGGATTGACAGAAGACTTCATGCACAGTACAGTGATGAGACGCTTAGCCGTGTCTTCCTTTGAATTGTGCAAACTTTTTAAAGAAGGGCGTTCGTGTTTCAGGGGTGGCTCGGATCTCGCTGCAGTTGTTCCCATGAACATTCTAGTGAAACGCTGGGATAAGTGCATTAGTGTAGAAGGCGTATATATAGAGAAATAGCATTAGTTTTCCTTCTCATAACTGTGTTCTGTTATTCTGCACAAATCAAACGTACCGGTTTGACTTGAACACACCTTAAGTACTGTACTAGAACTGTTAATTTTGGTTGTTGTACTCTGGACATTTTTGAAATCAGCAATTCAAAGTGTTCAGGGGATTTTATAACATGTCACAGTTCAATCACGCAGGGTTATGGTGTAACCATATAGGTTGGTTTGATGCTTTGTTATAGTGATGACCTCTCAGTCTTTATACCTGTATAGAAACGTACCTCTGCTGCAGAAGAGAGGTTCATTTAACGTTACCAGCCTCAAAAATGTTCAGAGTAATTGTTTCACAGAAACTACGTTTTCTCCCTCATTCTTATTAATGTAATAAGATACAAGTTGCAATTGTAACAGAAAAACAATGAAGCATGAAGCCATCTAAAGAATGACATAAATAAAGTTACAGCTCTTTTACAGACTCTCTGACCGTTCCAAAGATCTAAAGCGCTTGAGACTTCTTTCTTCGAAAATGAAGATTGCTATTTATAGAATCCAGTCTCGTGCCATTTGTTACTAACATATTAGTCTTAACCAGGAGAACTGAGCTGTCAAATGATTCAACACAATCAGAATCGAGAGTTCAACAGTACCCTGGAGGATATTTCATTAATATTTACTGTATATCATGGTTTGAAGTGGAAATGAAGGTTGGATAAGCACAAAGTGTCTTCGTCTTCTTCATTTTTATCCCAAACAGGTTTAAACTTTTAAACATTTTTGAAATATTTTGTTTCGATTTCTCAATCAGACACCTAAATGAATGCAGGTGTGACGGTGAGTTCTATTTATAAGTAATTCAGAGATTTTTTTTTTGCGTTCACACAGGCCAAAGAACCTAAAGCTGTGATAAAGGTGGACACTATCAATGCCTCGTTCCAGCCTGAGAAAATTGGGAACCCCAACGGCCTCCAGATCACCTACCTTAAAGACTACAACACGCGCAATATCTTCGTCTACAATGACAACAGCAAGGTCAGTATTTAAAAACATTTCATTATTAATGAGGCTATACAGTACACTGATCATCTATAACATTATGACCACTGACAGGTGAAGTGAATAACATTACGATGGCATCTGGAAGTGGGTAAGATACAGTATTTTAGGCCTAAGTAGACAATTTGCCCCTGATGTGTTGTAAACAAAAAAGGATTTAAGCAATTTTCACAAGGGTTGAAGTGTGATTGTGCTAGACGACTGGGTGAGGGCATCTCCAAAACATCAGTGCTTGTGGCTTGTTTCCTGTCTGCCATGGTCAGGACCTACCAAAAGTGGTCCAAGGAAGGAAGAATGGTTAACCAGAGAGAGGGCCAAGGTTCACTGATGCGGTTGGGGAGCGGAGGCTGGCCCACATAGTCTGACTCAATAGAAGTGCTACTGTAGCTCAATTTGTAGAAAAAGTTTAATGCTGGTTCTGATAGAAAGGTCCATCAAACATAGTCCATTACATTTCGTTACGCATGGAGCTGCGTAGCCACAGACTGGTCCATGCTGACCCATGTCCTCCATCATTGGGCACATGAGCAGCAGAGCAATGGAAGAAGGTGGCCTGGTCTGATCAATAACATTTTTTTTTCCCATCATGTGGATGGCCGAGTGAGTCAAGCCGGCTGAGACAGTCTATTGCTTCAGGCAATACTCTGCTGGGAAACCTTGTGTCCTGCCATTTATGTGGATGTAACACTTTTACACACATACCACCTACGTAAACATTGCTGCTGACAAAGTACACCCCTTAAGGAAACAGTATTCCCTGATGGCAGCAGCCTCTTCAGCAGGATCATCACACACTGACCAATGGTTTGAGGAGCCCAACAAGATGTCTGTGGTGTTGACTGAGGATTCTCCAGATCACAAATTCAATTGAGCATATATGTGATGTGCTGGAAAAACACGTCCCACCTCACCACTTAAATGATCTGCTAGGTTCCAGACACCACAGCATACCTTCAGAGGTCTAATGGAGTCCATGTCTCAACGGGTCATGGCTGTGACAATGCATGGCGGCAAAATTAGAACTCAGTATAGGCAGGTGGTTATAATATTATGGCTGATCGATGTATTGTAAACTGATAGGAGTTGCGATGCAGCATCTAAGTAGTATAATAAAAATGATTTTTAAAAGTGTAGCAAGTTTAAAATAAATATAAATGTAAGAGATAAATGTGAAAAAACATGAAAATAATCAATGTACAGTAAAGAAGGGTTCAAAGTCAATCAGCTCCCATTTTTTTTTTATTTAAAACCAATACATTATAGTTTAAGCTTTATGTTGTTATATTTTATGTTATTATTGCATGTACATTATAGCAGTTTTCATTCGCTGTGATGTGTATGAAACATTGTAGGACGCTCTACTATAGAAAAATCATCCGCATCAGATGGCTTAATTGCAAAACTGCTCAATTATTATGTTAACTATTTTATTATTTCATATTATGTTTTTCTTTTCTTTTTTTCTTTAGCGTTCAGTGTGTTCAATCCAGCCTTGATGTACATGTTCCTTTCATCTGTCTTTCTCTTTCAGGAAATAGTGGACTGGTTTAACTCGATTCGAGCCGTCCAGCTGCACTACCTGAAAGTAGCTTTCCCCGGTGCCTCCGAGATTGAAGTGAGTATCACATGGTATCGACACCGTCTTACTGTATATCTGCTTAGTAGTCACTAATTCATCTTGATTTGTCCCTTTCCACTGTATACAAAAGTGTTTGTATACTGTAGTTATGAAAGACAGGAATGTACAGGAGGCCTGGAGCTGCTGATGGATCCTGGGAGTTTAGGGGGTTAATAACAGTTAGGGAGTTCACACAGACACACACACACACACACACACAGGCACACACACAGGCACACGTAAACTCCTCTTCTTCTTTTCAGTTCCTGTTAATATGTCGCACATCATTGTGTGGTTCTAAATACTGCTGATGCAATTATAATTTTGTGGTAAGCTAAAAATCGAATCTTAAAACATAATCTCATCTAAATGGTTTATTAACTATAAAGTGTTGATGTGTAGCGACGAACCGTATTCTGAATACGCTGTTGTGGGTTCTGTGTAACTGTGTGGTATTCCACATTTAGTAAAATATATAATGATTTTTGTTTTCAAGCGACAAAAATATTATATAATATCTAGGACCTTCTAGCATCATAAATCTGAAAAATTATGATGAATAATTAGCCCTACTGCTGTAGCTTCATCTTATTGGATCTGTTCACCTGCCAGCTTCTGTGGCATGACTCTCTGTACACCGTTCGCCAGCAGGTAGTCTCATACAGTATACTCGTCTCGTATTTCACGCTCCAGGGAAAAATACAGACTTACAGTGGGTATATTTGTTTGACCTATTTTTTGGCTTCGAAAGGGTTAATAAAGTGATACAAATATTTAGATTTTTTGATCCTCGCCTGGTCTGGGGTTATGCTGTGTATCCATACTCTCTTGTCACGATGGCCAGCACCATCGAGCCGTGGCTCCCAGTCAACCACACGATTGCGAAACTAAACAACCATTACTCTACAGTGCCACATTTTTTTAAATCGTGTGAGAAATCGATGACGCTGCCACTTTAGCATCCATAGTTAATTGTAGCTAAATGCTCTAAACATTTTTAGGGCCCAGTCAGGTGCGTATGGTAATGGTAAGCACATGTACAATATAAGCGTTCTGGGTTTTGTCACCTTCAGTACAGTAAAATGATGAACAGATTTATTGCCATTTCATTGAACACTTTAGTATAATGTAGAGGATTTTGACTTTTAACTGTACGTGTATAAGGTAGACGAGACTAAGCTGATGGGTTAGGTGTACCGTTTTGAATTCGTTTTTGAATCATGATAGTTTTTCACATACAGTACAATGAGTTTATCAGGGATTAGTGGTTAGCACTGTCGTCTTGCACCTCCAGGGTCTGGGTTCGATTCCCGACCAGGTTTGATTCCCGCCACCGTGTGCGTAGAGTTCGCATGTTCCCCCCCTTGCTTCGTGGGTTTCCTCTAAGTACTCCGGTTTCCTCCCACAGTCCAAAGACATGCAGATTAGGCCAACTGTCCAGGGTGTACCCCGCCTCGTGCCCTAAGTTTCTTCATGCCCTAAGTTTCCAATCCAGGCACCCTGCGACCGTAAATACAGGACAAAGCGGTATAGACGATGAGTGAGTGAGTGGGTTATCAGGATGTAATCTCAACATAAGCCTGAGATCATCTGTATTATGTATTCAAAAGAAAAAGCCCAAACACTGAATAACTAAACTTCCCATGTGATCTTTCTTCAGTTAAAACCCAAACTGACGCGAAACTTCCTGAAAGAGGGCTACATGGAGAAGACAGGACCCAGGGTAAGCACACACACTGATTACTCATAACGTCTTTTTTTTCTGTTTTTTGCAAAAGTCTTGAGCCATAGCTTTCATGTATTTTTTGAGAAATACTGTAGTCCAGACTTCCTGAGCGACGTTTCAGTCCAGTCCCTGTTCCTGAGCAGTTCCAAAGGAATGTTTTTTTTTTTTTTTTTCCCGTTTGTGCATACCTATGAATCATTCAAACTGGTGATACCGAACGCTGAGTGGTTGGAACGGATGAGAGGGGAAATGAGGTTGCTGCTGAGGTTGTTCCAGTTTTTAAGTTATACCATTAAGAACTTTGCAGCCTGTCGCAGTAAAACATTTATTGCCATTTCTTTTATTTAAGTACTTTTGCACATTACTGTATAAGCATCTTATTGCTCGGGGTTCGAACCTGACTGCAAGTTAAAAAAAAAACTTCCTCTGAGCAGGTTTTCATGGTTGTTGCAGAAAACATGAGCTTTGAACTACTTTAAAGAAATTCTATTACTCTATGTGTCACACGCGTTAACAGGTCATGGATTATAATAATTCTATACACTGAGGTTAATTAGTGCTCAGTAGTTTCACAGCCAGCGTCACTCGGCCCTGCCTTGTGCTTTTACACATCAGTCCCACAGACTCACAGTTAACAAACCGGTGGAACCAGATTCTAAACCTGCAGTCAGGACTTCTGTGCTGTATTCACAGGCTGAGAGTAAGAGTAAAGACTGTGGGAAAAACACACAAGCGGCTATATTTTAGTGGGTGTGGTCTTAATACGTATTATGAGTATTATTTTATACAGCTGCTTACATGCTTTTCAATATGGCTATATGGATTTGCCTTGTTATTTTCTTCAAAATCTTTTGCTTATACATGAAATGAGGAACTTTTCAGGACTGTTATGATGTGGTATGAATCTGATGAAAAACCTATAAAAACTATATCTGAAGCAAGACATAATTGTTTTAAAATGTGCATGAATTGCTGGATTTAATGAACCTGGAAGTATTGCTGAAGATTCATTTATGCAAATGTATGCGGTCATGTCATTAAAAAAAAAAGAAGAAAAAAAAAAAGCTACAGTATCTTTCAAACTGCTGTTCTATATAAAATCAGCTCTGATTAAAAAAAAAAGTGTTTGGTGCCACTTTATGTTTCTTCCTTGCAGAATCCATTACGTTTGCGTGATAAGGTATACATAATGAGGTAATGCATGAGTTTGAATGAAAACAATAGTTTGATTGTGGTTTAAATGTGCAAATAAAAGTAGTAAATAAGAAAGACAAATTACCATTGCAATATTACCAAATTTCTAACCTCTTTTCGTAATAATTAAAAGTAAATAATTAAATAAAATTATATACTGCTCAAAAAAATAAACGGAACACTTAGTCCCAGTTTGACTTGAACGCCTCTCATATGTGTATGCATAATTCAAGTCAAACCGGGACTAAGTGCTCCCTTTATTTTTTTAAGCAGTATATAATTTTTTTTTTGTTTGTTTGTTACAAAATACTGTATATTTCTGTAAAATAAATAAAGTTTACTTTATTATACAAAACTCATCAGCACCAGAATTTTTAAAAATTCAGACGTCCAGCAAGTCCATCTGCAGCCAAACGTTATTGAACATTCTCACGGCTTATCATGTGTCACCCTGGAATACCATCAGCAGTAGTGGCAGTATTTTGTTTTTTTCAACGATTTCTCAAATGACACCATCGAATTAGGCTGTCCTGTCTCGCCCTTGTCACTCTTTGCCTTCCAGACCTAAGCCGATCAGCAGTGGAACCAGTTTTTTTTTCTAAATCTGTCCTACAACCTGGTAATAGCATTCCTAGTAACTCAACCCCATCTGGACACATGTGCTTGCGTTAGACCAAGATGAAGCATTCTGACGGCCCTCTCCCTCTCCTAGTTATTATTGTAACATAGAAAAACTAAATTCTGAATTAGATTTCAGGTTTTTGTAACAGGACGAATTTTCGCTTATTTTATTTTTTCTAGTGCAACATCTCTTTACTGTATGTATGTTTTATTATCAGTGAACGTAATCAAGGAGTAAGATGTAAAACGTGAGCGCGGTCAGGTAACAAGGCAATAATGGAAGGGATGGGTTTAGCATGTTTTCTGAAAACGGTGGCTTAATGGTTAGCACCGTCGCCTTGAACCTCCAAGTTCTGAGCGTGTACCCCGTCTCGTGCCCCCTTAGTCTCCTGGGGCAGGCTCAAAGCCCCCCGCGACCCTGTATACAGGATAAAGCAGTATAGACGATGAGTGAGTGAGTGAGGGCATGCAGTCACAAATAAGGAGCAAAAGCCTCAAAAAGTATATAAAAAAGGCAATTTTCAGTGATCTAATATGAAGTATGTGTGAAAATTCCCATTTTTAAAAATACCTGTGTATGTGGATGTACACAGTCAGTCATGAATTCAGATATATTGCTTTTCTGTTGTGCTTGACAGCTAGGATGTATTGACACAGGTGGTATTAATCAAAATGAATAATGTTTTTTGCTTCATTTTTCTTTTTCCTTCTATCTGCTTTTATGTTTTGTCACTTCCTTCACAGCAAACGGAGGGTTTTAAGAAGCGCTGGTTCACCCTGGACCACAGGAGATTAATGTACTTTAAGGATCCTCTGGTAGGACTTTTTTTCTTTTTTTTTTTTTCTTTGCTACCTCAGTGCTTCTTCCTTTAAGATTTTCTGATAAGAAGTGTCTGATGGAATGTGGTTTTATAGACTTGATCAACCCGAGATAAATTCTCAAAGCCTACTTGGGCAATTGAACATGCGCTCGTTCTGTGAAAATCACTCCGGCGATCTGATTAGGTCTGACCTAGTAACTTTTTACCGAGCAAGTCTGAAGGGCAAGCACAAGATTACGACGTGCCAATGTGGGACAATGTAGAGTATATTGAGCCTACGGATAACAAGAGTCTAGGAATGATGATTTAAAAGCTATAAGTAAGGTTGGGTGGTTTTCATGGGTGGGGAATAAAACATCATGTGCTCAGTAAGGGGGCACATCTGAACGGTCATAAGGAGCATTCCTTGATTTCGAACCACACAACTTGTTGTTTACCAAATGTTAAAGAATTTCCCATAGTCATTACAAAAGTCATAATTTCCATAGACACTCTGTAAAATCTGCTGTCTTCCTGCTTATGTTGTTACCAGTTACTATACAGTTTTGCAGTTGTATTGTTATAACACCTGAGACCAGAACACAAGGGTTAGGCCGTTGTGTATCTAGTGACTCACTCGCTGTTAGACGTCATTTAGCTTTAATAGGAAGCAGGGTTTGTAATACCTCAGGATATAAATCTCAGCTGTGTGTGTTTGTCTTTGTTGGTTCGGCAGGATGCATTTGCTAAAGGCGAGGTGTTCCTGGGTCACAAAGATCTGGGTTACAGTGTCAGTTCCGGCTTACCAGCCAGCACTCAATGCAACGGAGCCTGGCAAAATGGCATCACCATAGTGACACCCGAGCGCAGTTTTCTGTTCACCTGTGAGACTGAGACGGAGCAGCTGGATTGGATGAAGCACTTTAATCACGTCATTAGCCTGCAGATGTCGCCACAGGAATACAGCAGTGAGCACGTCACATTTGTGGAAATATTACGGTTTTCAATTTGTCTGTAATGTCTAATACTTTAACCATACGGTAATACTACTGTAAATGATGTATGTGCTTATGTATGTTTTTTTTTCCCCTTACTTAAGAGTAAAAATTATTTTAAATGTAAAAATTATATATACCTTTTTTTTTTTTTTTTTTTTTAGTGGAGGCCCTCTTCAAGCGTAAACACTGATGGATCCACGCTCCTCTCTCATCCCCAGCCTGACCTATCACCTCTTGACTTAGAGAATTAAACACTACTTCTTTATTTTTATACATTGGAGTACTTTTACAGTTAGTGTATTTACTGTAATTACCAAGCGAAGCAGCCAAGGAGATCAAGATGCGTTCTTGTAATAGTCACTTTTTTGGTTTTTTGGTTCCTTAATTTTTTTTTTATGTATTCGTTTTGTCATGATACCGGATTGTGTTTGTCTGCTATAAAAGGTATTAAGTCATAATCTAATCTTGATGTTGAATCCTGAACATAATAACTATAATCTAGTTTAAATGGCTCTGGCAGAGACCAGATAGCATTTGTTTTGTCCTAGGATGCCCTCTACTGGTCCAGTTATGCCATGTAGTGCTTAAGGCGGGAAAAAAAAAACAATAAATAAACCATGCATGACCTGTATATCAATATTCTTGATTGATATGTGATCTTCAGTTCAGAAAAAAATATAAAACTTCAATTGTCCAGTTTGAAAACATTGAAAAAGAACGTTAATTGTTTCCTACATTACCCACAACATGGTTCAACTACTTGCTTATGAAACACCAGTGGGAATTCATGTCCAGCACTTTAACCCTACGGTGAAGATTAAACCACCTTACAACCAGCCTACAGACTTGCATACACTGTTCAGTTTTGTTTTTGCTAGTGCAGGTGGCGCTGATACAATTTAAGGAAGAACGATTGTCATCCATCATAAAATAAATTGGCTCTTCCCACTTTATTTATAACAACTGATCACAGACCTAGCTGCGTTGTGCGCTCCTCACCCAGCAAATTCACCTAGTGACCATGTGCATGACAAGAAAAATTAATTAGTGGAAGTGAAACGACTGTCGCCTTTGCGCAAAGTTTGCGCGTCTTAAATGCCGTCTTAGTTGCGCTAGCGAAACCAGATAAGTTATCACAAATACAAACATTATCGCTACTTTAACTGTATCTGATGCAGACTTTCACATGTTGCCAAACACAAATGTATGACATGCAGTGTAATTATGTCTTGCTATTTTTTTTATCATAACAATTTATCATTTACTTTTGTATAAAAATGACTACAAGATGCTTAATACATGAGAAAAATACTTAAGTCTAAATCTTTGCAATAAATACACTGATCAATAATGGAGGACTGTCATGGATTGCATAATGAGAGTAAATGTGTTTGTGTGACGAGATGATTATTCTTAGTGTTGTATGATGGCGTATGAGCATGAAAGAAGACGTGTGCCCTGGTGTGTGTGTGTGTGTGTGTGTGCGCACTCATTTGCGTCACTGGCGTTTGAACTGGCACCCAGGTGTTCAAAGTCGAATCCGGTGGCCCAAAGTGAGCATCTCCTAAATCTAACATGTCATGTGCAATTGCACTTACGTGTGAGTGAGAGTTTTAAGAGGCGAGTGACAGAGAGAGAGGGACAAAGAGAAAGAGGCGGTTGGAAAGGAAAGAAGGGCACTTAGCAAGAAAGCTAATTGAAGGAGAAAATTCAAACATATCAACTGTTGACATTTTGGAAACGTTTTGAAGGATGCTAATTTTAAACCCTGCATGCAGACATTTAAAGCTGTCTGCACTTCAGATGAAGGAAACCAGGAAAGCCGTGCTTGTTTTTCTCTAAATTTCCGTTCACTTTTACGGACGCTGACTTTTGGTAGACCAAGAGGATGTTTTTTCTGCAAAGATTTGGATAATGGCATCATTTAAGGGTTATGTACTGACATCTCTAAGGACTACTCAACTATGTCTACAACTCTGTTGATGTTTTAAATGCCTGAGCTTTGTCTTTTCACTTATTTACAACTTCACACTAGACCTATTGGAACTTTAAAAAGATGGTTTCCTCTTCTACCAACTAAACGCTCAGATTTTTTTCGTTTGACCTTTTTACAGTTGAGTGCCACTCTGTGGATCATGAGCTTGGTGCCCAATGCCAACATCTCTGTCCCTTCCAACTCGGGCACAAGTGGAACAGGAAGTGGCTTAAGCGGAGGTGGAACAGGTACCGTGTGGGTAACTCCTCTTCTTGGTGCTACCCTGATCACCATGTGCATCCTTGGTGTGGTGGGAAATGTTTACACGCTGGGTGTGATGCGCTCTGCAGTTTTGCGCCGCTCTGGTTCCATGTATGTCTTCATTGTCAATCTGGCAGCTGCTGACTTGCTCTACTTGGGCACCATCCCATTTGTGGTATGCACCTATTTTGTCCATGACTGGCTCTTCGGTGAGACAGGTTGTCGAGTTTTGCTTAGCCTTGACCTGCTCACAATGCATGCCAGTGTCTTTGCTCTAGTGGCCATGAGCCTGGAACGTTATCGTGCTGTGGCATCGCCATTCCATGCCCGCCGCTCCGCCGCTGATTCTGTCCGACGCCACTGGATAGCAGCTCTTGCCATTTGGAGTGCTGCCTTGGCACTCACTCTGCCCATGATGGTAATGATCAGGCTGCGAGAAGGGCGATCAGGGGCCTCCGGGCTTGTCAAGCGCATCTGCTTCCCCACATGGACATCTGAGGCCTTTAAAGCCTACCTCACTGTTCTTTTTTTTACTAGCATGTTGGTGCCAGGGCTAGTCATGGTAGTGCTGTATATCGGGTTGGCGCGACACTACTGGATAGCACAGTCCAACCTAACACGTGGAGGAGAAGGAAACAAGACCAGCATTCGTCTTTCCACCTCTTCTTCTCCATCTAGGCGGAAAAGGCTTAAGCATAAGGTGGTCTGCATGATCTTCAGCATTGTGGTGGCCTACTGGGCATGCTTCCTACCTTTTTGGGGCTGGCAGATGGCTAAACTGTTCTCAGCTGAATCCCTGCGCTCGTTGACACCTGCCACACACACCTATGTCAACTTCTTTGTTACGTGCCTTACATACGGCAACAGTTGTGTGAACCCACTACTCTACACATTGCTTACTCGGAACTGTAAAGACTACCTGGCACAAAGAGGACAGGCGTCAGGTTCTAGTCGTATTGACCAAGGCTCAGGAACAGGGATCAACGATCTGTAGATGATATTATCATCCACCGCCGGAGTCATACCATTTTTGCGGTGAATGCCGGATATAGATAGTGTCTTTCTTATATTAAACCACAATCGCATTTGGTTATATCTCATATCCCAATACTAGTCCTGGAACCAACCCCCTCCTGTATGTTTTTGTGTTTCTTTTCTATATTACATAATCTTTAACTTAGGAATTGTTGTTATTGACTGAATAAGAGTGTCTGGGATGTGTGCAACTGAAAAACGTACTACAGGACCAAGGGGTAATCCAAGACCAGGGTTGGAGACTGGTGGGTTATACTGTATGGTACAAGGCCGTAGTTATGTCCCTTTGGACCTAGAGACTACTTGATCAGGATACTTTGCCTGCTTGAGCTCATCTAATCTGGCTAACTAATTAATTATCATGGCCTTTTGTGAGTTGGTGCACTTGTTCATGAAGTACTTGAGCTGTACAAAGCCCGGAGATACTAGCATTGTCAACCTATCCATATACATGCATACAGAAGAATGAATGCCCAGGACCAGGACTCAACGCGGTACATGGGCACCAAAGACTTTAATTGGGAACCACTGCTTCAAAGATTATTCAATGACTTTTTACCAACTACCATTTTGTTTTTAATGCTGACATGTATTGGAAATCCTGTTTGATGGACAGTCAATGATTTGTTGCTTGCTACAACCTGCTAAACATACAAGTTGCCATGTATTCAGCTTAATGTTTTTGACCTGGACCATCTTTAGTACTTTGTTTATATTTAAACTATATTATGTCTATATGTCTGATATCCTGATCAATGTCAGCACATCTGATTTCTAAAGGTGTGCTTTCTGTGAGGTTTCTTCAGAAATACATCTCTAAAGACACAATAAAGACCTCAAGCTCTTATCACTACAATCAACTTACCATTGGTTCTTTCAGTAATGATGCTGAGGTACAAAATAAAAGCATGTGTACATATCTAATCATTAATGTGAATTGAAATGAATATATGTGCTGTTGTGTGAGTGTGCAGTTACGGATAACTCCAGATTGGACGTGTCGTCTCTACTGTTCCCCTTACACTCTGGAATGTTGCCCCAGGCTGATAAATTCCTCACTCTGCACCACAGGCCTTTTCGAACAGCAACGTAAATTATTCCTACTCAGCTGTGAGAGCAGATAATAACGCTGCCAATACAGAAGATCTGAACAATGCTAGATGAACCAGCTTACCCATGGCCTTGGCGAAATCACGGTGGTGCCAACACTGATGCAACTCACTCAACTGGAGCCAAAAACACAAGTTTTAAAATTAAATCAATAATAACCTCCCAAAATCCAGAAACTATTGCATGTTTTGTTAGCTGTAACTGTAGATGTAATTATAATTGATTATTTTGGATCCACAAAAACATTTGAAGTATGGACAACTGATTATTGTCACTATTACTGGTTACAAAGGTGATAATGGGTCTAC
>JAQQZS010000036.1:32581053-32607875 GCA_030068045.1 Platyallabes tihoni
GGGAAGGCAGAGCTCAAATACTCAGTAATTTTTTTATGGTGATCCTAATCCTCATTTGTAATATTATAATATACTGTAACAATAAGGAAAATATTTAAATGTAAAAAATAGGAAAATAATAAAAGTATTTGTACAATTATACTGTCAGTGTCTACATTTTAAACATTGAAGATTAAAGACCTTTTTTTTTTTTATAACAAAATACATCAAAGCAAGCAAATACCGTTTGTGAAGCATGTTTTTATTACATCATAAAATATCTTGTTCTGTAACATTCAGTAGATAACATCTGATGGCAGAAAGTTAATTTATATCTTTCTATTTTCTTTAAGCCTGATTACTGCCATCTGCTGCAGCCACTGAGTATAACACACATGCGCGCACACACACACACACACACACACACACAGGAAATACATTACTCATGAACCTATACAGTATATGAACCTATATACACAGTGCATTTTGGTAATTAATCCTCTAGTGATGTCTGTCCATCTGGATTCTGTCCCTTGACGGAATTACCTTGAAGTGTAATCAGGATGTTCTAAATTCCACCACATTCTACACCTCTGAGTAGCAAAAATACAGGAAAACTCTGTCAAACAAGTACAGTAAAGAAAACTCCCACGCTTGTTGTGTAGGCACAATTCTCCCATGTTTACTTTAGGATGTGGGAGGCACAATTCAGCATAAAGTATAAGGTGAAAAGAAAAAAACTAACGGAAACCAAAGTGGGCGATGGGCAATCCTATGTGCCTATCTCTAAACAATTTGAGAAAAGGATGTCTCACATAACACATGCAGGAGAATCGAGTGAGTCATTAAAAGTGTCATCACTCCTTTCCTCTTCTTCCTTTGTCTTGGGCCAAATCGCTTCCTCGTCTACCCCTGCATGAGATGTTCTCCGACCCTGCTGGCATTACACCACCGTGGGAATGCAGAGAACCAGAAAACCTGTGAATTAAAGTTGTTTGATGGAAATCCTCATTGTCCTGCCCTACTGACATGCATTCTGATGAAAATATATCAAATAAACGTGCGGAAAAAGATCATTTATGTTCCAGTTATGTTCTCAAAATGTGATGAGTGATACTACTATACAAAAACATGTCAGTTACCAAATATTTTACAGTTTTTTAGTATATTATAGTTAGTATAGTTCTTACATATCTGATAAAGCTATGTATGAAGTACAGTAGTTCAGTCTAAGGCAAAATAATTGCTGGCAAACATAGTAAATTAACAGTTTGTTGTCTTAGACTATTATCATTTTTGTTTTAATTGGAGGTTTTATATTTGGCCCAAATTAAAGAGATACAAACATCAAATTGCATATTGACTATAAAATTCTGCTTAAGATGTTCAAAGCTCCAACATACAAGAGGTGTTCAAGTCAAATCAGGACTTTTCATTGTGCAGAATAACAGAACACAGTTATAAGAATAAAAACTTACTTTATTTCTCTAAATAATCCCCTGATACACTTACAGTACACCAGTGTTTCATAAGTGCTTGGATACCATCAAGGTAAAACGTTTTCTCAGTACACTGGAGCTTGTGGACTGCCTGCTTCACGTCTGAAGCCCTGGCCTCCCAGGAACTCCTTTAATGGCCCATACATGTGGCTTGTAGCAAGTTCAGGACTGTACAGGGGATGTGGTAATAACCCAGCTGAGTTCTTGTGATGTGCAAGTGGTGCGGTAGACAGTATGAGGTCATGCATTGTCCTGTAAAAATAGAATATCTTTGGTGACCAAACCAGGATGTTTTTTTCCTGAGAGTTTTCCACTCGCTAAATGTTCATATGGATTGTCAGTCATGGACATTTTTTTAAATAATTCATTTATTTACTTATTTATTTATTTTTAACCATTTTTAAAAACAGTTTTAGAGGTTTTAGATGAATCAGGAACAGTTTTGTATGTGGGTTTAAATCCAGATTACAATGTACCTGTTAGCTTGAGCTATTCTTTGTTTTTTATTTGGTTAAATATATTTGCTTATTTAAATATCATTACTCATTTAAAATTAACTTATTAAACACTGAACTTTTGCAAACATTTATATGTCAAGGAAAAAGAAATGTTCATTTAAAATGGTTATAAAAATGGTTGTATTATTATTATTATTATTATTATTATGCAAATATGTTATTAGTCGCTCCCTTTGGCTTGTTTCTAAATTAATCCAGCACTTCTATTTGGCATTTTTTAATGAAGCACTTTTTGTTACTTGATTAGTCTTCATACCTTCGGAATAAAACAGACATGACTGGAGCAGAAATAATTTTTTGACCTTAAACACATGACTCCTCCATGGCACCACGGCAGGACATATATGGAAAAGGCCACATTTGTAAAAGCATAGACTTTTCTTTTTACTTTATGTGAAATTCCATAATGGAAATCCGTCACAGTATTTTGTGTAAACTACTTGAACGTGTGTAAATAGCGATGCAGTAGAGAGAGATTGTTTATAACAGAATATCACAAACATGCCAGCTATAAAACAGGCCAATGCATCATTCTGTGTGACTTTTAATGCTGTTTTTTTTACAATCAACCCGATGGCACTGTAAAACAATTGATACACTTAAAATACCATAATCTAGACCTCATCTCACACATAAACCACCTTCAGTGCCTCGTCTCATAAACAGAAACCTCTGTAATCAATTTTATGCTTTGTAAATACACAAAGCACCATGCAGTATATCCAAACGGGAAGGTCTTTCCTCCAGCTTAAACAAGCTGTCTGAAACTTGGCCTGTGTGTTAGCCCGAGCGATCCTCTTCTCTCTGCGCGAGGACATCTTAGATTTCTCACACGGCCAAACGCCACTCAGCATCTGCGCTGGACGCCGGAATGTAAGCAAACAGAGCTGAGAGGCGAGAGCTAAACAAACCTCGCTCTCCGTGGCACCCGTTTCCTGGCTCTGAACAGCCAGCTCTATTGTTTCAGGTTCACGTTCCATGAGCGATGCATCCTCGCCCGGATAGCGCTGTCACTGGGCGTAGGGGCCATGACCCATCCAGGCCTCGGCTTTTATTGTCTGAGCTCACTGAGCTCACCTCAGAGCAAGGCATACGCAGATGGTATTGCCTTTGAAGCAAAATCTTGGGGATTTTGCAGTGGAATGATGTGTTAATGTACATTACATCGAGATCACTCAGGAAATGCAAAGCTTGCAGAAAAAGAAGAACAGGAAGAAGAAAGAAAGAAATATCGAACATACTTTGTTACATAGGGTGCAGGTGTTAAAGCGCTGCCAAGAATTAATTTATTATTAAGTTATATTAAAAAAGTAATTTAGATGATTCATTACAATACACTGAAAGCAAAACATGATCACGTAGTCTGATGCAGTTCTGATCAATTTAATTAATGTTTCAGAGAATGCATAAAAAACTGTAATGTCTATTATAAAAATATTTCTAAAAGCATAAAAAGGGCAGCTGTTAAAGAAATAATAATAATAATAATAATGATAATGATAATGATAATAATAATTAGTTAATTATAAAAAAGAATAAATAAAAAATAGAGAAAAATAAGGAAAAAAGTTTTTACGATCATCTTTAAGCTGAATTTATACAATTACTAAGAACAGTTTATTTTTATTACATTTTTAAGTTTTTTTTTTTTTTTTTTAAATACCTCTTGGTGTCTGATATAATTTTTGACTATACCGCAGTGCAGAAAGTCAAACAAATGTTACTTTACATGACGATCAAATTGATGAAATATAAATAGTTTCAAATAATATTAGTTCATGCGGCTGCGTTTCGCTGACATTTGTCAGCAGTGCCTGTTTTGTGTTGAAAGAAGAGTTTAAACTAACACTAACTCCTAATGAGAGATCTTTGGCCCAGTTTTGCTCTTTCTCCATCTCGTACACGCGCATAACTCATGCGTTTGTGGTCACCGTGGGACCTTATGTCATACCCTTCATAGCATTTTGTCAGAAGTAGCCATCTCTCATTAGCTTTGCAGCTCGAACAGCATAAAGCAACTGAGAGGGGCGAAGAGCCATGATCTGACACCACTCACTGGTTTTTCGTCTCTATGAACACGGTCGTTAGTAATAACGAGATGATTCGTTCTTTGATAGTTAGTGATTGTGCTTGCTTGTTCTCTCTAAAGCCAGGTCCTCGCCACACCAGAGGTTTCTCATTGGCCGTAAGCCTGTCACGGCCGCCGCTCTGCTTGGGCAGCCTGTCAGTGCTTCAGCAGCGGATAAAGACGGAGCTGCAAGGAACCGCAGGCCCAGGAGGATTCGGCTGAGCGAGTGGGGAGAAGTGTTTGCAGGGGAGTTTTTCTGCGTGTTTTCCAACTGACAGTCTTAGTTTAGCAGAAAACAGTCCGAGCATTGAGAGAGAGAGAGAGAGAGAGAGAGAGAATTAGGTCCTCCATGACATGAAGAATGGAAGCCTTGACAAACACAATTGGATGCTACTTCCCCTGGGCTCATACACAAACTCACACCCTCACAGACCGAAAGAGAGAGAGAAAGAGAGAAACACTAAGAGCGCACCGGCCGCTTGTGGCTCCTCGGCCGAGAACGGAAAAGAAATACAAGGCGCTCAGTCAGAAGAGCGATGCACCAGAGAATGGAGAGAAGAAGGGATTCGCCCTTCCAGTTGTTCTCTCTCTTTGACACCAAGCACCACTAATAAACAGCCTGGGACCTTTTACACAAGTTCACTGACCCTGAAAAACACAGCCTTTAGCAGAGTCGCATGAAGGGAGCGGGTTAGGAGTCTCTTACCGTCAAGCGAATTCTCTACAGAAAACATCACGAGTCATTTGTGCCAATTTTTTTCTCAACTCCTTTTTTTGGTACGGCATTTACGGTTCTAAAGTTTCGAGTTTGTGTAGAGGAGTTGTGAGTTTTGAGGAACTTTAGAACTTTTATATATATTTTAAGGCAAATGGCAAGTTGGCTTTATGGAAGATGATGTATATTCTTATGGGGATGGACAATGCAGAGATTTTCAAGTTGTTTTATTTGTTTTCATTAGTAGTTGCCCAGCAGACAAGTCTAAGACATTTTAGGAAAAAAAAAACTGCTTGTAAAGTTTTGTGAATATTTTTCAATTTGTATGTACTGTAGCTGTATGTTAAAACATAACAAGTATCATTTTAATGCAACACTCCACAATGCTCAAACTATAGAGTAAGCTACGTGTTTCGAATCTCCATCTGCTGCACCATGCACATTAAATGAAGTGCAATCCAAAAGGAAATAGACCTATTGGGATACATTTCTCATTTAATTACTAAAGATGTGGGTAGATGCTTAAGTGAAAGGTAACTAAAAGTTTTAGCATTTACTCATAAATTACCAAGTGTGTCCATGGTACAGTATAGCTGATTTGCATTTAGTGATGCCCACAAAATTCCATAAAAGTGTTTAAATTACTATTATTAAAAGTTGAAAAAAAAATACTTTCTCACTGGACAAAGTTATTTTGAGTCATGTACTGTATACAACAGTAAAACATTATGAGGGGCTTTCAAGTCAAACCGGGACTTGTGATGACATTTCTCATGAATGCAAGAGTAAAACTGAATGACATTTACAGAAGACTTCAAGCCCAGTACAGTTGAATGGTGCAAATGTTTTATAGAAAGCAGTACGTTCATGAATGACAATCCTAGCCAGGGTGGGCCGAAGCCCAGTGTAGTCGTTTCTGTGAACATTCAGCACCTGGTCCTTGAAAATTGATGGATAACTTGTTGCCAACTTGCAGAAGAAATGCATCCACAGTAGTATCTGTGGGAACTTTACACACAATTTTTAACAAACTCGTCTGGGAGTTATTGCCACATTTCCGTACAGTCCGGACCTCACTCCAGGCCATTTGCACATGTTTGGGCCAATAAAGGCATACTGATATGATAAATGATATGATACTGATAAAACTTCCTACCTATTTGCTATCCAAACACTACTGAAACTCTGGGTAGATTAGAATCTGCATTAGTGTAGCAGGGGATTATATAGAGAAATAAACTCAAGTCTCAGTTTGACTTGAACGCCCCTTGTAGCAGTCTTCTTATGCGTTAATTTACCATTTTTTACACTTTCTTTTTTTTTTTTCAGAATTATGTGATTTTTAACTAGCCAGCTGTCCTCACTGAATAAAATTAGTTGTATAAACATATTTAAATTAAGGTCAACATTTTCACTCAAGCAAAATATGTAACTTGAACAAATATAAGTAATTGTAAGAAATAGCAGAAATTGGTGTGTTTATGTTAAACAAATTCGATAGATTCAATAGATTAATTTACAAACTTAATTTAGTATAGTTAAATTGCCATAATATACAGTAAATACATAACAAATTAATATACAGAAGGTCAAAAATTATTTTTTAAATGCTCAACTATTTCAATGTTAACCAAGAAACCCATATATCTGTCAAAATATAATAAAAAATACAATAATTGACAAATTTAGCTTTTTCTCAGCTTGCTTGTGTTAGACAGTGCACTTAAAAAATGCCATCATGGTTCTCATGGTATGAACAATTTACTGTACGCCTGAAATCTGAGCACCGTGTGAACGAAGTGAGTAATGCGGTTAATGTGGTGCATGAGGCCCAGAAATGCGATTTCCCTAAATACCTGGATACGATTTCAACAGCAGGTGCTACAAACTGCATTTCTTTCAGTCAGCAATTGGCCACCTGTCTTCTTTTCCCCATCTCTGTGTCCTGTGTATCTTATGAGGTATGAATGTTAATAAAGCATGGGAATGCAGAGCATGTTATGTATGTCATTATGCACAGTAATGTCTCTAAGTGAATTCAGATGGCTCTTTAATGGGGCAGAAAAGTATTCAAAGGTGTTAACATTGACAACAAGAAGATCAGAGAGGGAAAATAAAAACAAACTTTAGTACAAAACCCTAGCGTACAGCATATCAGCCTCTCCAAGCATAATTGGAACTACAAGTGGTACCATGGCAACTATATGGTTGTGCACATTACATGTTAACTGTATGTTACAACAAAAGAAAGAGCATATGTATTATTCATTCATACACTGCATGACCCTATTGGTGATACTGTATTTATTAATTTATTAATTTATCTATGTATTTAATTATTTACTTACTTACTTATTTAGAATGTTACTAGCAATATTTTTAATTGAAACTTAATATATATATATATATATATATATATATATAATTTGTTCATGCAAATGAGACTTTGTCTAATTACTGTAAACATCCCTATATTTACATGTGTAATAAACCAAAAGGTTGTTAGAATTAGAATATTAATTTCACTGTGGCAATCAAAAAAGACTTTTGCTTTGTAAAGTTACTTGGGAAATCATTTACTGTATTTTATTGTTTTACCAAGGAAATACCATACCAAAACAAAATCTGTACATTGTATGCCAGTGGTGGCTCAATGGTTAAGGTTCTTGGTTACTTCTTAGAACACTGGGGATTCAAGCCCCAGCACCACTAAGCTGCCACAGTCAGGCCCTTGAGAAAGGCCCTTAATCCTATCCACATAGGATTATATTTCTCTGGCCATTAAGGTAATAATGATATTTTTGGTTCTATGTCTAGAACTGTTTTTTTTTTCCTGGTTAGTGTGGTTTAATGTGTTTCTAGTTAATATTGTTTATGAAAGAAATCGATATGTGTATTTTGAAGATTCATAAACTAACTAACATACAAATCAAGACTCAAGCTTTTTCTGGGATATGTAACACAATGTAGTTGTACCATGTTGCTAATATTAAGATATTACATAAGTCACTCCTGGACAAATATAATAAAACTTTTTTTTTTTCTGTTGAAATATGATAAGCCAGAACACCCACTGCCAGGTAAACTGAATCTAAGCACTGATCACCAACTATATAAGCGTAAGCTGGTGAGAGGATCGTGGGTACGAAAGGCTCACTCATGTCTGAATAAGGGACCAATTCGTCCGGTCTGATCCTACAGAAAAGCCAATGTAGTGCACATCGTCGAAAAAAGGTCAATGCAGGCCATTATAGAAAGGCACTAGAACACCCACAGATTCCACAAACTCCATAGCCACATCCGGTGCCAACGTCCTGGTGTCAGCCCTGTGGAGCCACAACCCGAGGGGCCAGAACTGTCCCGGAGCACAAGGGGAACCACAAACCTAAGTGATAACATTATGATTTTAATGTAGCTGTTCTGTGCATATTTATTTTTACTCTTAAAAAGAACGACATGCAATAGATGATCATGCACAAATATGAAAGTTGATATGATAAAAATCGCTGTTTAAACATTTTTTTTCACAATTCATTTTCAAGGACGCTGTACAGTACATACTTATTATGTTGCTATCAAACTTGCACTTAGGACACAAAGAAACCAGGAGAATAAAAAAAAAACTCTTCTTCAGATGTGAATATCTACTCCACACACATGAAATGCAATGGCATATATCCATCCCTCAAGGTTTAAAAGTCAGTGCCCAATGCAGCAGCCCCAATCGTAGAGACTCTTCCCTAATGCGGGCCCGCTCGCTTAATCCTCCCGCTTTAGACCACCGATCCGAGCCGCCACAGAACGACAGAGCAAAGTGGAAGGACAGGGAGGGAAAAAAGAAAGGAACAATGCAGTGAGTGACAACTTCAGCCACCGTGACCCTGGAGTTTCCACTTCCACAGCTCTGATGGTGGTGAGGTCGAGGTTTTGCAGCAGAACAAGCAAAGAAAGTCAAATTGGAAAAAGCAAAAAAGGGATAAGATGAAGAAGGTAAAAATGCATTTACAACCTGATATTATTACTCAAGAATGGGAATTAACCCCAAAAAATTCTACAATATTACATTATTTGTGAAATGCCCTCCAGCTAGCACAACATGCTGACTAGAAAATAAAACTAGTAGCCAGAAACAAATAAAAACAACACATAGCTGAAACACTGGTTAATTTTAATTTTGTCAAGAACACAAATGCAAATGTGGTACATTAGAAAGCTGGGCATGCTTTTTCTTCCCACTACTATAGTGTTCACACATTGCCATGTTCTGGGTTTTATGTCATATTTTAATGCTAAATATTAGCATTAAACATTTTTAGAATATATATATTTTTAAATTATTGTAGTAGCTCCAAACAGTCATTTTCACTCTATGAAGTTCTCAGTTCATCACTTTATCAGCTAGCAAACATGGCTAATCACACATGCTGTATATGGTAGCAACACGTTAGCAAATTTATTTTAAGGGTTTATTACAAATTGCTAGCATGGTTCTAAGTTAGCAAGATTTTGGCTAACCATATTTTTTATTTTACATATAGCTTTTAACTAGCTTGCTAAAGAACAGGGCTACTAATCAATTTATTACAGATGGAGAGGTGAAAGTATTTAAAGGTCTTGCTTAATTAGCGTGCTAAGGAAGACAGTGCTGTTTTTAATCTAAATTTAGTAATTTTTAATTTTGTGTGTTTGTGGCAGTACTCAGTACTTTCTTTTTAATTACACATGAAGGTAGCATAAAAAAACTAGCTTGTTAATTAGCATGGATTGTTTCTGGTCAAAGAGCTGTTGCTAAAGTGGGTAAATAAAGCTAAAAATAAAAATAAATCTGAACTGCTAGCTTTTTTTAGGCAATGTGCTTTGCTAAGTTGATGTTCCTAATCAGGACATGTTCATTGCTTTCTCTCTTCTTTTTTTGATGAGTAAATGGCAGTATTCTGTGGATAAATCTTTAAAAACAGAACATAGATACTTTTTTTTGTTTTTTTAAGGTACAAGAAGGCTATTTTTGCAAGTTGTAAGCTTACTACCAGAACCAGGAAGCATAAAAACCTTGTATATTTGGTCCTCTGTGACCCTGTGTATGTGTGCGCTTGTGTGTGTGTGGGTAAGGTGAAGTGTGTACTTGCCCTCATGCCTCTGGTTTTGATCCGTCTAAGGCACTTACCCGTGAAATCTCACCCACCTCAGATGTGTGTGGGAGAGAGAGAGAGAAAGAGAGAGAGAGAGCAGGAGTGGGGGAGTCAGAGAGTTCAGTGGAGGTAAGATGCTCCCTGGTTCTCCTCGCCTTCATAATAGCCTTTGATTAAATCAGGGGAAAGATAGCATAGTGCTGCTGACAAAACGCTCTGGAACCTTGTCAAGAGGAGGTCAAACATGCAGACAAATAAGGCAGAAATTACTCCCTGAGAGCCTTGGCTCTCTCTCCCTCGCAACACTACCTAAAGCACTAAAAGGTATTTATCCGATTCGCCCTGCGGGCTGCTTGGCCTGCGCTTACCCACAATCCTTGTTGCTCGGCAGGCTCTAATTGTGCTGCGCGTCTCCAGAGCTCACTTGGTGGAGTGCAGGTGCAGCGTCCAAGAAAAATAATTGAACAAACAATTAGGGTGAGCGTTCCCGAGCCACTCGGCTCTGCTATCGACCGTTTAGCTCCTCACGGCGTTGAAAAATGGCCGATGGCAGGGCCTGAGCGGTGTGTATTCTGGCACTTTCTTTAGGAATCCCGTAAACCTTCTTCGGAAGGAATTCACGTGACCTCAGGCAGACTCGTCTCCCTGTCTGCGCTGGAAAAATAAACTTTTTTTTTTTCCCCGCACAGTATCACAGTGGCATCAAGCTTAGCACCCTTGATGATGCAACATTATTATTTCCTCGTAGCAGCCAACTTTCCTTCCATCCCGGATTAAAATGGTGCCCCTTTGACCTCTAAGTATGTTGAAAGAAAGAACCTCAGCTTAAAATCGTTTCAGATTCCTGTCAATTCACAGTTTGCTTTTTTCACCCAAGTCGACCAAAGTTCACTTTCCCATGCATGTACTATAAACATATAGACTAATGAAGAAGAATTTAAGAATTTTACCAGGAGTGAATACATATATGGTAATCTAGATCAAAAGTCATAATTGTATCAGTGCTATAATTGTAAAGACTCCACATGGAATTTACTTTCCCGAGTCTTTTTCAAGGGCACACGGCTCTGCTGTGAACGTAGCAGAGCCAAGAATTACAGCTAACGACTTCAACCAAGGCCTCAATTACTCTCAACCGCCTCCAGCCACGCTGACGTGCCCTAATACTCACTTATGTCGAGTTTCCCTTCCTTCTCTCTTCTTTTGTCTCTCTCTTTCTTCTTCTCCATCTTCATCACACAGACATTGGCAGTGATTATGTAATAACAGATGGGGGACGAAATCAACACGTTTAGTGTGTGTGTGTGTGTGTGTGTGTGTATGTGTGTTTGGGAGAGTTGAAGCCCGGCAGACGGGCTGCACCTGTCAGAACAGTGACGGTAGTGCTAATTAGCACACCAGAAACTCTGATTCAAAGACATCGTCTATACTACAGCAACAACACCGGTGGCAATAATAATAATAATAATAATAATAATAATAAATCATTTTTTTATTTTTTATTGATAACTCAATTAAATTATCGATTCTAACTGGCCAGAAGGTGATGAATATTTTTCTGTAACTAAAAAGTTTGAGGTATATTGTGATATTTTTCTACTTTAATAGCTTATTCACAGATTTATCACATCATCTAACTTGCAAGCAAAGAAAAGGGACAAATACTGTATATGATACTGGATGTGGCTATGGAGTTTGTGGAATCTGTGGGTGTCCCTTAGTTGGTCAAAACCCCCATGACGACCATTCATTTTACATGCCGTTCTAAGAAAATAATCAGTTAAGGTGATAAGATGCAAATTAGTGCTGTTTATCATTCTTCTTTCATTCACATCATACCAAACTGATCACTTTTGTTTAATTAATAAAGAATGATGTGGCAATTTTGAATCCATTTATTGTTACACATAAAAGTTCCATATACAGTACTGTATTATAATATAACAGAGTCCTCACATGTCTCCCACAGTGTTTGTTAACAATTGAGCTGAAAAACTGTTTAGATAATGCATACCCCTAACTACCTGTTTCACTCCTCCTCCAAATGCGCTGTTTCAGTGTTTATGTAAATGAGCTACTGCTGAGCCACACCCCTACAGATAACAGCAGAGCTGAGCAACAGCAATCAGGGGAGGGCATACTCTTATATGAGGTCATAATGAGGGAAATATGTAATTGGTTGTTTAAGCCCTGGAGATTCATGTTCATATCTAAAAATTATTACAAACTGAATTTTGTGTAATAGGTTCCCTTTAATGTTGTATGTTGAAGCCAATAGGACAAAAACACAACTTTATCCTGAGAACTCACAACTTGCTTAAGTTACACAAGTGTAAGTATACTACACTATACAGTACTGTACTGTACTGTACTATACTATAACACCATATCATACTATACTATACTATACTATACAGCATAGTACTATACTATAATACATTGTATTGTAGTATATATCTAAACTAAATTAGACTTAACTTTATTGTACTACAGCATACTTAATGAATATCACACGCGAGAGAATGCTGTTGTGCTGAATATCAGCATGTCTGTGATGTGGTCATAGGTCAAAGATATCATAGCCATGCTAAAATGTATGTACAGTAGGGTGTACAATCCCTGGTCCCAAACAACAAGTACCTTGTGTTAAACATGAACAGAACAACACATCACAGTGGAGAGGCAATTCAGAATGACTTCAAAGCAATTTCTATTAATGACGTAGAAGCAACTACTAAGAGACAACATGTTGTTACTTTAAACTTTGCTGAAAGTGCTTTCGTGACTGGTTTTGAATGTGACCCACACCTCCATGACCTACTTTCACCCAGGCACCCAGGCGATTGTTAGAACACATGTGATATGGAGTGATACAGTATAGCATAGTCTACCAACCGATTAATCTGTTTACTATACTATACTATACTATACTTTACTGTCCTTTGTTGCGCTATGCTGTACTATGCTATACAAATGACAACATATTTAAAAGAGTGCATTAGTATAAACCTCTGCTTTGAATTAAATCCCTATCCGAGCTGCTGTTTTGTTAAACAAACAAAAAAAATTTTATCACTTTTTTACCAATCATGTCTGAAAATTCAACAGAATTCAACCTAAATGTACATGTATCTTATAAATTTACACAAAAGCTCCTCTTGCCTCCTGCCAGCCGTGATTTTTCACCCTCTGTAGTCCTGCTGTCACTCCCCGAGCTCGTCTCACACTCGAGGCCATTAGAGAAGAGACGGGGGTGAGAGAGTGGATGGGAGACCGACACCTCAGAGTTAAAGGTTTTTAAACCCACCACAGTCCACTGAACAGGCTTCTACACACACACTCACACACACACAGACACACACGCACACACACACACACACACACACACACAGAGTTTCTGACAGGTTGAAATTAATAAATAAAAAATAAAGCTCCGTATGGTATTGTGGATTCGTGAATAGGTTTGACTTACAGATTGCAGATGTTTTCCCGCTCATGTGGATCTGACCTTCACCTCGCTGTTGTAAATCTGATTCCTGACATGTATTTTTCTCTGTCTCTCTTGCTCTCTCTCCCTTTGTAAAGGAGCAGAAAATATTACAAACAGGCTTCTGTTCATGCCTTGTCATCTACTGTTGTCCTTCTATGTAGTGAACAAGATTTACTCATCATTCCATAACCTAACCTGTGGTCTCTATATGCTTGATTTTAGCCTGTTATTTTCATAATTTTGGAACTTAAATCAGTTAAATAAATGTTAGAATAAGCACATACTGCATTACACCTACTGCTAGAAGAAAACTCCAAGTGACACAAAACATATGCATAAGCTAATGCAAAGTACACTGGTTTAAAGAATAGACAAAAACAAAGACAATCAATGAGAACTCAAAGCGAAGTTAGTGTTCCACTCTGAAATTTTCCAATAACCTGTCCCAAAGTGGGTTATTCCTCTCATACCACAACCAACAATTTAAATATTTTTCAATAAATAAATATATTATTCTGTTTCAGGTTGTTGCGGGATGTCTGCTAAACATTGCTTATATTATTTCAGATCTCAATAGACAATCCCTTGCTAGAAATCTCCATCCTTAGGACTTGATCATGGTGGAAAAATCTGAATGCTACAAAGTTCTAACACTGGAGACTCCTTCTCCAAAGCAACAAGGATATTTCCTTGTTCCTAGAACAAGGAAATATCAAGAGAAATGAACAACTCTATGTATGATTATTGTCTAACGTATGGAACATTGCAAACTAAAAGATCTGTTGAATGGATTAAAAAAAAAAAAAGTTCAATAAAGAAGCCAGGCAGCAAAACACTATCAAAGACAGCATTAGAACGTTTAAACACAGCGCTGAAATGAGATTCGACCAAGCAGCTGTGGCAGGTTTGGATCACTTCCTTTAAAGCCACAATGTAGAGTCTTTCTTTTTTTTCTTGTCATGGGAAAACCAAGATTATTTATTAATCACTCACTAGCACATGTTCGCTGTCTGGTAAGACCAAGTTAAAAAGATTTAGATTTCTAAAGCTCCTGGAGGTTTAAGAAAAAGAATTGCACAAGAAATATACATGACCTTACTGACACTGCAGAAAAAGAACAAAGAGACAGAGACGCGTTTGACACTTAGAGTCACTTATCTGACTAAAAGGGGACGAGTGGTGCTTTCATTTAGTCATGCATGCATAAAAACTTTTTTGTAAAAAAAAAAAAATAGCAATGAATAAAACAAAATAGGAAATGATGAGTTTATAGAGTTTCTGTTTTATTAAAAAAGCAAAGTGATGTACAGTAGAAAGGCTTCACATTTGTAACACATGCTAATGCACCTACATAGCTTTAAATTATTTAACAGAGTTTGGGAATCACCTGCTGGGAGCGGATTCGTACTGTAGTTCGATTTTTTTTGGGCAGGCCTGGAAAGGAGAGAGAGGGGGAAAGAGAGAGAGAGAGAGAGTGATGGGAATGTTAGCGAGTTGAAGAGTGCCTCGGGCTAGAAAGTAATGAGTGCTTTTCCACAGAGGGTTCGGACCCAGTATTTGAAAATTGTTTCATGTCTTAATAAATCTTAAAATTGTAATTTACTTGTAAAAGAGGAATAACAAAGGCATCGGCGCTGCGTTTGATAAAAACCACTTGTTAGGGCTGATATGTCGACGGGGTCTCAAATGGGTTCTTCTTTTTTTCTTCTTCTCCACTTTTTTTTTTTTTTTTTGGTTCTTTTCTCAGGTGGCAGCAGGGGTAGTATCAGATCTTCCCAAATGCTTTATTCACTATGTCGGGATTTGTCGAGCGGAAATTAGAGTGGCCATGTTAAGGATTCAGCCGGTGGGAAACGTGTGCGAGGGGAACAAAGTCGACCGTGATCCCATGTCTATAAACTCCAATTACAATTAAGAATGTTGCATGATCCAAGAGAATGATCTCATTACATGCATAGTAAATGATTATTATTACTTAATAAGATAAGCTGAATATATATATATTTCAAAATACATATATATATATTTTACAAAATTAAAATCTTTAGTTGGAAAGGCATTAGTACTTACTTATTTTGCTTATTACTTATTTTGTAATAAGTGTTTATAGTGATAGTGTTTATAATGAGTCAGCTAGCAAGCATTATGCAATGCAGTTCTCATAAGGTCTCAAAGCATTTCAAAATAAACTTGAACTTGAATCACAAAACAATGATCATGTGGTAATCAGCTATTATGTTGCTTTGGGAAAATAACTTTAAAAAGTTTTTGCTGAAATTTAGCTTTGGACAAAATAAATTTAAATTATATTTGAAATCTAGTAGTGAGTTTAGCTAGCTGTCACAGAATAGCACACAATAAGGTCTTTAATTTTCTCAGCGTTTTGAAGTAATACAGTACTTTAAATCATCAATGAACACATTTAAAATAAAATTAAAAAATTGTGTTTAATGTTAAATTGATAATTTTTTTCTGTAAGATCCTTAAATTAAAAAAAGAAAGAAAAATAAGGCCAATTTCAGTTCCAATCTCCTCAGAGTTTTCTTGCATCTTTGAGACAATCAGTGAAATTTCCAACGCACAACCTTCACAATTTCACCCGCAGCTGTCTATGAAACGGGTAAACACCCCAATGATGTCTTATTTTCCACTCCAGGACTTGTGTAATGGACAGGGGGCTGAGATATATATACAGAGGTGAGGAATGAGATGAGGCCAAGCTACCCGTCCTTGTACTGCGCTGCCTTTAGGCACTACAACGTGATAATAATGCCATCAGCTCGCTTGACACTGAAATCCAACAAACAGCCTGAAAGCAGAGAAAATAAGCACCATCAAGTAAAAGTGGGGAATTTAAAGGTGCCAGGGGGAAGTATTACATTTAGGTTTTTGTAAAAAGTGACACATTTCAAAAGTGACAAACATTTTAGTAGTTAAAATGTACCATTCAGTACATATATATTACTGTAGATGTTTTGTATATTCAAGCATGTTAAAAGCATGTTTGTGGAAAATCTTGCTAAAGTTTTTGATCATTGGGGTGCAATTTAGCCCCTTGAACTCCTTAACTTTAGAGCAAAATTATCTCAGATTTTTAATCAAGTTTACGAGGAGAAAATAGCTGCATTTTGCTTATAAACAAGTAACAAGTTGGGTTTTTTTAAGCATGAAATTAGGAAATTGTCATAAATCTGTAATTTAGCTGAAACATCACATCAATCAAAATCACAGTATCAAGAAAAAAATGGAAAAAAATGAATGCGATGACTTTTTAAAAAAATCTTCCTTTTAAGATTTTCAAGAAATTTGGATTGTAAGACTTTCTATAGTTGTGATAGTGAAGGGACTTGATATGAAGCAGTATTCCTTTTATTAATATTCCACAAGCATATGCACAAACTATTTAGTGTTCTTATATAGTACCAGAATTTCTGAACAATTTATAATCTATATTTATTGTTTAATAAATAACAAGACAACTTTTTAATACTTTTTTTACACATAAGATTGTAGAATGTGCAAGACAAGTTCGTTCATGTTAATTTTTAGTTAGTTATGTTACAGGAGCTATAAACTGTTCTCTCAACATCCTTTCCTCTTATGAAGTTATTGAAATGAGGGGGAAAAATTAAAATGAAAGTTGAATTTTCTGACAATTTTATAGACTATTATTATTATTATTATTATTATTATTATGTATAGCGTGTGTAAAGCATCTTGGAACTTTTGTTGTAAAAATAAATAAATTAATGAATGAATGAGTAAATAAAAACTTCTGACTAATCAGAATCAAGAATTCCACGGTGCTATGGTTTAAAAAAATACATTCTCTGCAAATGTTTAATACTAATATCAAAAATATTTTTTATTGATATTAGTATTAATTTGAAATATTACAAAGGAAAATATTACAAACACTGGAGACTCCTTCCAAAAAAGGTAAATAAAGTCTATGTAAATGTACTATTAGTCGTTTTTTTTTTTTTTTTTTTGGAATCTGCTAGTCCACTTTGAGTCATTGTCCTGATTACAGCCTTATGGTACATTCAATGCAGCATTGTTGTTGTTATTGCCGTTGTTGTAGAGAAAAAGAGTTATGCAAATGTCTGAGTGTTAATTTGTCTAGGGAAAACAAGGGCAATGTGAGATCCCTGCCGCCTGGTCACTGGATGGTAGAGGGACCTTGGTATTGTGCTGGAAAGAATAATCAATAATTTCCATAATTATGATACCCTAAACAAAGCATGCAATAACAGAAAACAAAGGCATGACATGCGTTGCTTCAATTGTAACACATCTCCAACCTCAGGCCCCCCCGCCACCACACCAACCTAACTCAGTACATGCTGTCTCACATAACGTGCTGCTTGTAAGACAGAAAGAATTAAACAAAATCAGCTAAAAAAAAGCACGGGCTGCAGCTGGTGACACAAATGCGTTTTGGAGGCCGTGGGCCGGCGCGCGCAGTTTGGCCCGATAAATGTATGGAATCAGCCGGCTGCTAAAAACTACAATTACAGGTGATACACAGATTCAAATCACAGGCCTGCCTTTCTGCGAGCTGGGGAAAATTGTCCTAATGACGGGTTTGGAAGCTCACGGAATGAGGGAGGAGAGGATGAGAGCGGAGGGAGGGTGGTGGGGAGGCGGAAAGGGAGGGGGCGTCTCTCATTCTCTCTCTCCCTCTCTCTCACTCGCTTGCTCTGTTTTGTGGTGTGCAGGCAGTAGCAGCTGCACCTGTGCGCTCGGCACTCTGTGCCTCCCTTAATGATATGGAATGATATCATTAGCCAAAGTGTTCATAAACAGATGTTGAGCCGCTGCCTAAATACTGTCAGCTGAGCGGCGTGCATCCTGAAACGGTATTATTTATATCCAACGTTTAAGTTTGTTATGTTAATAACCCAGCTATTAGCAGGCAGGATGTTGCAGGCAGAATATAAATGTCATGGTGCAGGGTGCCAGCACGCAACGGCAGAGAGAGTTAAGTACATCTTCACGGGAGCAAGGGGGTGGAACGCTAGTGCTATGTTTAGTGCTATTGTTTCAGTGTCTTTTCCCCCACACTTAGCACCTAGGGGAGTGAGTTTGTATGTCTTTTTTACATACGCGGAGCTGAGTGCAAGTGCATTTCTCCAAGGTGCACCTGCTTTGCCACGCTGGCTCGGTTTAAGAAGAGAGGGGTCTTGACCTCTGACAGATTAGCTGTCTGGCGCAGAATATGCAGTATTGCAGGGAAATGACTCCCTCTCTCACGCCCTCCCCCCCTTCCTCATCCCACTCGGCTCCTTCTTTCGGTGGGAAGACAGAGCGCGGAAGAGAAGAGCAGGACCTTTAGCTAGGCCATGTGGAACGGTGTCAGGATTATATCTGATGTCTTTTCCCATTTGCAACTCCAGTGTAAATCCAGCTCGCTCTGCGCTTCATAATGAATTGATAAAGACACAATGTTATGTTCGTTACAAATCATTTTATCCATGGCTTGTTCAGGATTAGGAAAATAAGCCATATGCATAATAGCTTGGGGGATTTTAATAAAAAATATTATGATAGTGTTGCTTTGGTTAATTTTTTTTTTTAACGAAACAACCAATAGTGCTAAACAGTGAGGTCAAAATTTTATTTTATAACAAACATGATCAGCAAAAATTTACAAATCATTCAAGCATATGCTATGAGTCTAAAGTTATTGTAAACAGTGTGGGAAAAAAACAACAAACAAACAAATAAAAACAGTTAACAGTTCCAAGTAAAACTTTTTTTTTAATGGTAACCATCAGGAGAACTCTTTAGTCTCAAGTACACAAATCCTGTATTTAAGTAAAAGTTTAAGTCCTCCATTTACATTAAGTGAGTTACGTGCACTTAAGTAAAAGTACAGATTTTTGCTGTATTATATAGCAGAGTAAAGGTAAAAAGTATCCTTTTATAAAACTAGTCACTAGATATGTGAACTATGTACTTACGTACAGTGACAGAGTAAATCAATTACCTTATACCTTGTACACTTTTTGCCTTGACTATAATACATTTGTAAACTTTTTACACACGTGTAAAGTGTGTAAAAAGATGCAATTTTTTAGTGAGTCGCTGTAAACATGGAAACACACCTGATTAGTGATCACACATTCTGGTTACAAAAGTCTGTTTGCAGTAATGAAGTATACATTGCTAGTGTACTACCTAACTGGACAGACTTAAACATTAAATCGAAATATTAACATTACAAATGAAATTGCTGGTGCTGGAAAATGAAATTTATTTATTTATTTATTTATTTATTTATTACTTTGCTTTCTTGCTTGATTTCAAACAATAATGCTTTTTTTATTATTATTATTTTTTTTTTTACATATCTTTGTAATGATACAGTGGCTCTGTTCAAGCTAGCTAAATTGTTAGCCTCTTTCTTAGCATCCAGATTTTGCAGCTCATAAATGCAGTTCATAAATTTCACAAAATTTCCATATATGAATTCTCTGTATAATCCTTTTTGTTTGTTTCTTTGTTTCTTTCTTTCTTTCAGAACTTGAAGTTTTCCTTTGACTTTAGCCTAACCCAATGACACAATGTTAGTATTTCTCTTAGCAGTAAATGCTAAGTGTGCTTATAGTGTGGTTTTAGCTGAACAAAGCTTTTTTTTTCATACTATAGTTATTCATAAACAAATCTGAGGTAAATGTTGATATTCAGATTCTGTGCTAGCTAGTGTCATGTTTTCTCATAGCCTTAGGTTTATTGTTAATTTGTGGTGTCTTTTAAATTGTGATTTGCAAGTTATAATATTGTAATAATTCCCCATCTATGAAAATTTTACACACCTGTGGGAAAAAACAGATGCCTCCATTAAAGTGTATGCTTTGCTTGATTTGTCAAAGCTAATAAAAGCGACTTTAATCTCACCTATAATAACAGGCCTGAGAAGCTATTACTTCTGTTATGCTATAGTACATTTTCAACTTTTTAGACTAAAATTAAAGCACAGTTTTGATTCAGAGGATTTGAGACGGCACTAATCCCTGCCTCCTCGCCTAACCTGCTCGCATTAACACGCACCCAGGCATGAGTCACAAAATCACCACGCTACACGTGTTAACAGATTTATGGAAAAGGTTAGGGCTCAATGCCATCACCCCCCCCCCATCCCCCCCCCCCTTTCCTCTCTGACAGGGCCTGCTATTAGGCTCGTTTGTCCGTGCCGACGTGACAGCCCGTTTGACTCTTCCCCTGGCGTGGCCATTAGTCCCTTTGCGTTGCCTCTGACAGATACAAGGCTATCGGGCGCTCCGGCAACCCCTCTAATTATTTCCTTGGGCGGCACGAAGGTAATTTTTAACCTTTCACGTGCACCTGGGGAGCCTTCTCACGGGAGCCAAGGTGTCTGTGTGGCATTCAGTCATCAAAACATGACCTTTAATGGCCGTGCAGAGAGCAGTTGGCACCAGTGGCATGCACCGCGCCATGCTAATACCGTTGACTAATTTATGCAGCAGCAGCCTAATCAATTTAGGGGAAAGATGGAGGGATCGACGGGGGAGAGAAGTGTCATCTGCTGGACACAAAGAGGTTAAAGGCATTTTGGAAAAGAACTGGGATGTTGCGAGAGGAAGGTGCAGGGAAAGAGTGTGAGGGTGGGTGAGATGGAAGGATGGTGAGCAGGACGTGAGGAAAGTAATTATGTCATGGATGACACTTCCGACATGACTAACATGTTAGATTTTTTTTTTTGTATGTGGGATGGAAAACATTTTTGCTCATTAAGATATGAACATTATACATAGACTTTAGAGGTGACCTATTCATTTAGAGTTTCAGACATTTAGTTTCAGTCTTCAATGTTTGTAAACAGTACAAACAAAAAATTTTCCCTTTTTTTCAAATTTTTGTATTGGCTGGGGTTTAAATGAGCTAATTAGATTTTTCCCCTAATGTGACTTCATATAAGTTCTCAAGTGGGGTGAGACAAAGAAAAAAAGTGCATTCTTCTGAGGGGTATTTCAGCTGAAACATTAACAGACACATTTTGTGTGACCTGGCAGCATGGTGGCATAGTTGTTAGCACTGTGGCCTTGGACCTCCAGGGTCGAGGGTCCGAGTCCCACCTTGGGTCTCCTTCCCTGATGGGTGTTTCCCGCCTACTTTGGTTTACTTCGACAGTCCAAAGACTTACAGATTAGGCTAATTGACATTCCCAAATTGCCCATAGTGTGTGTGTGTGTGTGTTCTGTAATGAATTGACACCCTGTCCAGGGTGTACCCCGCCTCATGCCCTAAGTCTCCTGGGACAGGCTCCAGGACCCTCGTGACCCTGTACAGGAAAAGTGGTATAGAAGATGAATACAGTAAATAGATTGTGGGTGACCTGTGTAAAGAAATAGTAAAATATTGAACATTTAACTAATAGAAACAATATAAAAATAGGTCTTTTTTAGACACTAAATCACATACTTTTAAAGGATTAAAATTATAAAATAAAAAATGTAATAAAAAAAATTGTGCTGGTTCGATTGTCACTGTTGACTTTGTTTCGAAATAATTTTGTCCTGAAAAACAAAAGAAAAAACATCACAGCTAATGGTTTTTCTCCATTTTTCTCCAAGCTTTGTTCTCCATTTAATAATACATTTCAGGTGTTTATTTTTCATTGCGGTGAATAAAAAAAAATGATCACAATCAAAACGAGTGTATCAAAAACGTCCCTCAGTGTTGTCTTCTATGCACAAATCAGCAGAATCAATGAGGAAGATTCAGTGTCTTTATGTAAAGCCTATTGTATTACAGCGGGCAAAATGAAACTCATTCATTATTCGACAGTAGCAGCTGTGGTGTGTGTGTGTATGTGTGTGTGTGTGTGTGCGTGTGTGTGTATGTGCATGTGCATGTGTGTGTGACGTCAGGAACTGTAGTAAGTCCATCTGCCAGAAAAATAGCAGCTTTATTTATGCAAGTCAAAGAGTCTGACAAATATTGTGTAGGCAGGTCTCATAGCTAGTAAATATATTTTAATGAGAAAAGAAAAACAACAGCTATGCAGTGATGTCACATATGAGAATCTTAGAAATTGTAATACATTAAATTAGGAATGTTAAAGGAGTAAAGTGCAAAGTGTGTTTCCTAAATTATTAATCATGTATTACATGAGGGTCAAACTGGGACTTTTGATTGTGTAGAATAACAGAACACACAGTATGGAAAGTAGAACATACCATTATTTCCTTATATATATATAACACCCTGCTACGTTAACGCACTTATCCCTGAATTTCACAAGAGCTTGAATATCATCTCAGTACACTGGAGTCATGATCGGACTGCTTGCTTCACATCTGAAACGCTGGCCTCCCAGGAACTCCTTTAACGGCCCAAACTTGGTTAAATGGCCTGGAGTGAGCTCAGGACTGAACGGGGATGTGTTCTTGTAATGTGCAAGTGCTGTTGGTAAATGATTGTGTGTACGAATCCCACAGGCAGATGCGTCTCTACCTCAAGTTGCCACAAGTTATCTGTTGATTTTCAGGCGCTCTCCTTGCTGAATGTTCACAGGAAAGACTGCAGTGGGCACCGAGCCACCTTGACCGGGAACATCATTTATCAATACGACCTTCTTTAAAACGGTTTCACCATTCAAACGTTGCAGCTAAGAGTCTCATCGCCGTCATACTGTGCTTAAAGTTTTCTGTAAGTGTTTTACACCTTCATTCATGAGAAGTTCAAGTATGGCTTGAACACCCCATATAATCATAGTGTTTTAGATTCAGTTTAGATTTATTTAATAAGAGTATCTTGCAGTAATTGCTAGGACTCCAACAGTTAATGTGCCCATTCTATCAGGTTAATGTTTATTTAGTGAAATGTATTTCATAGAAACGTGTATGGAGGTCACTCCAGTTAATTATTGCTTTATTTTATGAGGTTACTTAACAGGTTTAAGAGATGGTTAAACCTTCTGTTTATGGATTGAGTCTCCAGTGTCCGACTATTTGTAATAGTTAGTAAGTTTTCTGCCATCAGAGCAAAATGCTTTCTCAGCAACATGTGTTACAAATAACAACAACTGTTTGGAGCATGACTCAACAAGACGTCTGGGGGTGTGCTGTGGTGGTGGGATGTTGGGATGGGGCCTCCATGGATCAGACGTGTTTTTCCAGTGCATTCTTGGGAGACTTGATCTGATTCGGAAGCCGGATCAATAACCTTGAACTCTTCGCCTGTTAAGCCTCAAATGTGGCAGGTTGTGATACACTGGATGTTCCGATACCTTTCTACCTTTCATAGACAGAATTGAGTTTTTTCAACAATTTGTGTTACAGTACGTGAGATCGAAACGGACTAGGCTAGCCTTTGGTCGCTGCAGATGTAGCTGAGCTTTGGGTGCCCATGATGCTGTCCAACCATTTTACTGCTTTATAGTTGATAATCAATGTTATTCAATTCACCTGGCAGTGGTGTTAGTGTTGTAGCTGACTGGAGTAAATAAGTAAATATATCGGTATGGTGTACACTGTCTCTGGTAATACTGGAGTAGCAGGTGAACCCATTCACATATGAAGACAGAGGCATTGTTCCATTTCACAGTGAGAGAGGTCATTAACTTAGAGCTATGAAAGCATATGGGGAGGATATGCATTTTAGACAGATTGACAATGAGAGAAAAAGAGAAAGGCAGAGAGAGAGAGAGAGAAAGATGCAAGCGAAGCCTCAGGCATGTGTAGGAGACGCTGCCAAGATTTGTATTTGTCCGTAACATCCGTGAATTGCCACGCATTATTAATCGCTTTGCTCTTCTTTGGATATCATCCGCTAACAATATTAACGCTGCCGAAAAAAAAAAATGTATAAAACATGAAAGCGCTGTTTGTAAAAAAAAAAAAAAAAGAAGAAGAAGAAGTCATATTGAAGATTGATTTCTAAAGAATCCTCACCGACTGCTTTTGAGTTCCATTAATAACCTTATCGTATTATAGCTGAAGGATAAACAGTCGGATTAAGGCGACTTTGTGTATATGAAGAATACACACTTGACATATCGGGTATATCAGAATAAAAGTGCAATCAGGATGATTATTAAATCAAGTCATTGCTTTGCATTCAATGACACAAAATGACATTTATGTTGATTTACATTGCAAAAAAAAAAATAAATGAGAGAGTGAGAAAGAGAGAGACCCCAGGAAATGCAAATATAAATATAACATTATAAATATATAATGTTTAGTTGTGAGTGAATTTCCCATGCCCATTTAAAACTTGTCAGATCCTATGAGAGCTACTGATGAACCCCTCCGTCGGACCGCTTCTAATCGCTATTCATTTTAATGCATGGATTCGCTCGGGCGCTGTGAAATTTTCACTCGGGGAGGTTTTGAAAAAACATTTTTTAAACGCCGGGCGAAAAAGGTCAGCGTGTTAGTTTTCCCCCAGAGCTACATAATATAATAAAGAAATAAATTTCAAAACAAAAAAAAATGCACAAGGAAAGACAGATTTCGTGTACACGTACGTGTCTGATTGATATTCCGAGTCTATCCCCGGATCCGGCCACCACGTCGCCATTAAGCCTCGAAATGATGCGTTCTATCACCCGCACGCCTCACCTGAGTATTGCATTACTGAAGGAAAGGATGAATAATTAATGATGAGGAATAGGTTCCTGGCAATCGGCGTGCCTGCAATTTAATAATGAGCATTATGTTACTTCTTCTTGTTGTTGTTTTTCACTTGTCTCCCCTCCCTCCTCCTTCCAGTCCCTTCTCTCTCTCTCTCTCTCTCTCTCTCTCTCTCTCATTCTTCTTTCTCTTGTCGCCCTCTTCTTTCTGGTGTCATTAATTTGTCTCATGTGTCTGAATGGTGCAATGAAGATGACCTCAAATGTCACTATGTAGCAGGTATCGCCTTTGTACATACATACATACATACATACATACATACATACATACATACATACATACTGTACATACAGTACATGCATACATACATACATACATACATACATTGTATATCTCGTCGCTCACAGCTATAAGAGGAAGACTTCATGTTAAAAAAATACTGTACAGCAGATGTAATCAAATATAAATACATGATTCAGAACGATCTGGGAATGTGCTCTAAAAAGATACAAATACAGATACAGTAATAGAAACAGCGCTGTTCATTTTGCATTTTTTTTAGTAACCTTCACATACCATCTGGTTGAGACTAGAATGGTGCACTGGGACTGGGATCCCACTAACAAATAATAATAATAATAAAAAAAAGTCATGTTCATGAAGATTACAAGACAAATGAAAACAACATTCATCAGTACGGGTGTAAAAATCTGACAGTCTGGGTTTATGCATCGATTTAAAACCTGATGATTGAATGCTTATAATCAAAAAGGGACATTTGAGGTGTGTCATTAAATTCAAGGTGATTTGCCTCTAGATGGAATTCTTTCAAGACACTTTTTACTGTGGTTGTGCCTACTCAAACAAATAGCATACGAAGTTTATCATTTATTGTTCATAGGCTACTAAATTGCATCGTATCATTTCGCAGCTTGTTATCCAAAAGATTCTGTGTTATCAAATTTTGAATCATTGCATCAAATTTATATTGAATGAAATTCCGAACCATTTAGATATTCACCATATTCATTCAAATGGTGCAAACATTTTGGAAAACTTTCAATGGCAATTGGTCTTTATCTCTGACTTACTCCGAGTGATGTAGCTGAGGTTGAGAAACAGTCAGACCCAGAATTCTCAGAGCTCACACTATCTCTAGTACCTTTTTTTTTCGTTGTTTGTTTGTTTTCCTCAATGTTTCTCTGGAGCTTTCAGTTCAGGCCATGCCCAGTTTGAGGTAAAATCTGGAATAATCGCTTTTGGTTCATTGCTTACACTGCTAATAAATATATATTAAAAAGACAAGCTGATCACATGTCCTGTGTTCATGCAATTGTATTTGTTTCATTTGAAAAGCGATGAGAGACAGGGGTAGAGAGAGAGAGAGAGAGAGAGAAAGTTTAGTACATATGGAGTGTTTGGTGCTAAGCAGCAGGCTGATGGCGATTGGACGAGCGAGTATGCTTGGACGGTGGTCGCTGTGTGTGTATGTGTGTGTGTATGTGCGCGCGAGTTTGGCCGGCGGTGTGTATTCACGCGTAGGCCAGGTCCTTGCTGCAGGCGGCTCAGGTTGGCCCGAGTACCGCAGGAGAGCAGATGGCCAGCCAAAGCTTGTAGTCACACTTACCTTCCCTGCTAAAGCCCCAATCCCCCCAACACACACTCCTCCAAGACTGGCCGGCACACCGCCGAGAGGCGCTCCAATCTGGACATGAACACAGCCTGCCAAACGCTCACCCCACACAAATACACACAGACACACACACACACACACACACACACATACACACACACACAGGCAAATGCACTTCTTTTGAA
>JAQQZS010000036.1:32611594-32624094 GCA_030068045.1 Platyallabes tihoni
AATGTATATTAACTGTAGAGTGCAAGCAGAGACTCCAGCAGGACTAACTATGACAGCATAACTAAAAGGGAGAGCCAGAAGGAAACACAAACATGCAAAATCTATTGCAAAGCCTTCCCAAAACACACTCTCTCTCTTGCTTACTGTATTCCCTATGCCACGTTTCCTGTATAGGGTCACAGGAATTCTGGAGCCTATCCCAGGGGTCTTGGGGCACAAGGCAGGATACACACTGGACATGGTGCCAATCCATAACAGGGCACAAGCATTCACGCACTCACTCTTCACACTAGGAGCAATTTGGAAACTCCACTTATTCTTATCTACATGTCTTTGGACTTGAACTGTGGCAAGAAAGCCGGGTATCTGGAGGAAACCCATCTAGCACCGGGAGCTTTCCCAGAACAGTGGAGGAACATACTGTCCCCTTCCTTTTGGACGGTGTGCCTTAGTGAATATCTCTCATTCCCAATGCAACAAAATGTGTCCAAGCAACTGTACTGATGTGCATTTTTTTCAATCGTACACTATGTGAATTTCTTAATGTTGAATGGAAAATAACTTAATAATAATGTATACCTGCATGATGAGTTTGTACAGAATTTCACCATTTCTAACCATTCATTCTTGTAAATGTATCAAAAGCAGGTGCCCTACTTCAGGTGAAATAAAAAAGAGGGAAGATTCTTGATTTTTTATTTTTTTTATGAGGTGATCTCCTTAAAACATGAATGAGCCAAGAGCCCATGCATCATGTTTACCCGACAGGTTAGATTAAAATTTATGAACGACTTCATCGAAAAGCACTTTCTCCCCTGCTCCAGTGATGGGACGACAGATTTGCCGCGACACTGGCGTTACATGGCTGATTTCAGTGGTGGATTAATGTGCCGGGAGCTCCCGTGATCCCAGTTAGGCGAGAGTTTATGAAATAATACCTGTCAGCTGCAGAGAATGGGTGGGTGAATGTGTGTGTGCCCTGCGATGGATTGGCACCCTGTCCAGGGTGTACCCTGCCTTGTGCCCGAAAGCCTCCTGGGATAGGCTCCAGGCCCCCCGCGACCCTGATCACAGGATAAAGCGGTATAGAAGAAGAAGCTGCAGATGAATCACAGAGAAAAGCAGGGCAGGTTTTCCAGGTCATTCCACCATCTGTCACATGGGCCTCATCTGCGCTTGCACATTACCACCTGATTGGCTCTAACTGCCGTCTGTCGCCACCTTTTACCACCTGATTGGTTTTAATAGGGTTCCATAAGCGGGGCTTCCTGAGTAAATTCGGTGGTTAGTTAGTGATATAATCACTGTTTAGTCTTCAGTCCGCAGTGATTGCTGATTTAGTGATTTATTGCAATCTGTTAAATCCAAAAGTTCCATCAATATTTTACATGGAAGATTTCGAACGTATTCATCAAAACCAAGTTAATTTAATGAGTCTACTCATTTAGATTATGGAAATCATCTATGTGTAGTTTACACCTCAGGGACTGCCAGATTTTTGACCTTCTTCAGTGAAATTTTGCCAGTTATTGAACAGCTTAGCTGCTTTTTCGCACTAAATTCTGGACTAGCACTACTGATGTTATCACCCTGGCTTTGGAGAAGCTTTGAAGTAAGTGGCTGCTGGTCCACTTTTTTTCGAGTGCTTTATTTAAAATGTGAATTGGGCAGCTGCAAGAACCAGTGTAGCAGTGGGGTGGTTTTAGAGAATCCAACATGGTTTGAGAGATCCAGCATTCTGGATCAATGGCAGAGTTTGAATGATGCACAGAGGACCTGAGTGGCCTGCGTGGACCGAAAAAAAATGCTTCTGATATTGTAAAGGAAGAATAAAAGATAAGCAGTGTCAAAGGAAAAGGATAAGTGATTGTCCATGGTACGTAGTGACCCTAGGTGAGATCAGAGTTGTTCTGCAAGATCATAACTTATGTAGGGATGAATCACCTGGGATAAACAGGAATTCAGTTTTGATAATAACCTGCCATCCCAGATGCGATGTCTACCACACATGCTGAGATCTGAGCGGAAACTTGCATGTCTGAGGGACGGAGGGAAGGAGAGGTGATTATGTCACCCAAAAGGTGAAAAGTGTCTGTAACCCACAAAGCAATCGAGTATAGAAGAAGAACAGAGGAGCGCCCAGGACTGAGTATTGTGGGTCACCAGTGGAAATTCTGAATGAAGCTCATCCTTGTCAGGTCACAAGATAAGACTTTGCAGGTAGTAAGCGAACATCTGCCATGTTGTGCCACGAATTCCAAGCCTTAGGAGGATGGACAAAAACGTCTCAGTGTTGACCATGTCACAAATTGCTGTAAGATCAAGGAGGATGAAGACAACTGGAGATTGCTAGACCTAAAAGCATGTAGCTCCAAGTCTCTGTAGATGGTGCAACTTTGAAGCCAGATTATCATTAAAGTTTGTAGTTGCTAATGACTAAGGGATACACAGTGGGTATCTTCAGGATGGGAATAGCTTTTGCTTTCTTTAATGCAGGTGGTACATGACCAGATGTAATGGGGCCATTAAAGATGGTAGTGAAAAATGTGCCAAGGAAAGATAAGAGGAATCCTGAGTTTGTAGTGTAGGAGCTGGGGTAGAAGCCAAGATCTGGAAGATGTTGTCCCCTCATAAAAATGCAGCGATGTCTTCAGCTGTCAGGGACGATGGGGCAAGAGAAGCCTGTAGGTTTAGTAGTAAAGAAACGATTGTGATGCTTGTGACAATATTGTGTTGAAGTTTGTGCAGCCTTTCCTTGGCTGAAATTCAGTTCAAATAAATATTTAGACAGGACAGCATAGTTATTCACAAGATCTGTTTTGAGTTGTGATTTCTTCTACTTTCTCTGTGCTGTTCCTAATTCTCTTTCATTGCTGCACAGCACATCTGATACACAAGGAGCAGGGCAAAAAAAAAAAAAAAAAAAAATCTTCCTGGGTCTAGAAGATAGAGGGCAGAGGAGGTCAGTGGATGAGTAAAGTGAGGAGAGGAAAGTGTTTGTGGCTAATCCAATGGAAAGGAGCAAAAGAAGTCAAGGTCTAGAAGGTATGATAGAGTGCAGGAAGCCACAAAGGACGGAGCGATAGACTCGAGGTTTCAGCAAGTGGGAGAGAAATATTGATTTTTTTTTTTCTGTAGCCGGGATATAAAGAGTGATGATGAAGGATACCAAAAAATGGTCAGAGATACAGAGCAGGGTAGCACTGATGTCCATAGTTAGAGAGGGATAACTGAAGACAATTCCCAGGGAATACCTACTCTTTTGTGTGTGAGAGAGGAATTGTTGAATACCAGAGAGAAGAAATGCAGACAAGAGGACTAGAGCTTGTCAGAGGGGGTTCACGTCCACAAAGGCAATGAGATTGCTCCTGACTTACATTGTTACTGTATATATTGCAAGATATAATATACACCACTGTATATCATAGGATAAAAAAGTTTATTTTTTTAAAGCAAACTCCACCCACAATTGTAATTATTGAACAAATCTTAAACTGCTGAGGCTTTGGAGTTCTGCTGTCTGAATTTTAGTATTATTCAGCATTTACTTTTTAGTCATTTTTAGACATTCATTGGAGTCCCCAGTGTGTGCGTATAAGCAAACAAACAAAAGAAATGTAAGAAACAAAACACAACCCCTGCTTTTTGACCTTTTTCTATTTTTTTTTTTAAAAAGCCAATTAGATTAATTTGGTTATAGTTCGTGTTTTTTTTTTTTCCAGGTCTATTTTAAATCATAACTGAAGTCTATATAAATAAATTACTATAGATCTTGGTTGTTAGAAATTTTCCTGCTGTGCCCAATGACTGTGAAGTTTGTCACCTAGAAAGTGAGTACAGTGTATGTAGTAATTAGGGCCAAATTTTCACAACCATTGTTTCATAAAAAATACATAAATTTCATCAGAAACTCATATGAAGCTTCTGTAGTTCCACTGAGCCGTTCCTGTAACTATGTAACATGGTTACAACCCTGTAACATGACTTTCCATATTTAGACGTATGGCTGATCGGATCTAGTATGGCTGTAATACACAATCTTAAAACTGTACACTAAAAATTTGGAAGATTCGTTTTAGCTCAGTGCTAATGCAGAAGCTTTATATGAGCTTTATATGAGTCTCAGCTGAATTTTGGAATGCATTTTTGGGGTGTGGAATTTGGCCCTGATTACTCACATTCTATATTCTGTTGAATCTTCTAGGGTTTGGAGGCAGAGCAGAAAAAACTTATAACAACCAATTTTTATGGTAAATTACATAAGGTATATGGACCACAATTATGATCTACGTCAGAATTGAAAAAACTGAACTACCCCTTTACTCAACTCTCATATAAACCATGCTGAAAATCCTCTCCAGCACCAGTATAACAAGTGTGTGCCTTTCAGCCTGCCAGATTATGGGAAAGGTATTTGTTTAATATCACAAATCCAATCCACTGAAGCACTGTTTACAGATAATTCCACTCAGGAACAGCACTGTGCTCGTTAATCGCCCAGCTGATGCATGGATTTAAACCTGGGTTGAAAGATTTGCCTTTGAGATTATGTCTCTAATATGGGGTTTTTTGGCTGAAGCAAGATGCCGGTGGGTTACGCGTGTACACACATCACGCACCTTTAGAGATTCAGACATGGATCAGGCCAGATTTGATCAGGATAAATGAGAAAGTGAGTTTTGTGGATGTTTGGAAGAACAGTTGGAGGCTTGAGTGTGCTTTATACGACAGAAATCAGATTATACAGAATCAAAATACAGTAAAGATTATTCAATATAGAAAGATATGTTATCATACCTTAAGGCATGTACCCTTCCTGAGTGTATAAATCACACAAACCCATTATGAAATTTCATTTGCAGATGTGTGTAATGAAACAGTTTAAAAATTTGTGGAGGTTGTCATCAAAATACGATGTTCTATCAGGCTGCAAGGACAAACCCTATGGACTCAGAGACGAAAAATGAGAGCAGAGAACACTGTTTCCGTGTTCCAGTTAAATCTGAATTTAATTGATTTGCTGGTTTTGCTCCATATTCTAATATACGCCAGCAGATAATGCATTTTAATTGCCTGGCTCACGGGCTCTAGATATGACGTGGTATTATGGTTTTATGAACTCGAAAAACCAACAAAGAGTTCTTTCTTCTTTCCCCAGTTCATCCCACGCCATTAAGAGGTCTGAAACATCTCTGAAGATATTTGGCTCCTAATTGGAAATAATTAACGTTTGCCATCTTGGAGGCTTCAAAGTTATATTGTTCCTTTATGCATTGGAGTAATTAATTTTTAATTTAACACTTGAATGCAAATTCCGCAAATATTATTCATCATTTTGCTGGGCCAAATACTTAAATATTTATGGCCATGCTCAGCAAAGGGTACAGACACGCTGCATGGAAGAACAATTTTGATATTTGATCGTTATTGTTTTTTTTTTGTTGTTTTTTTTTCTTCAGTCTTGACATTGTTGAAGATTCGAAATACAACAAACTACTATACTTAGGAGTTTAAAGTGTATTTACAGTATAGTGGGGCAAATCATTCTGCAAAAATACCCCCATTACAAGGGAAAAAGTAAATCATTATTAAAAAACAATACTTTAAAACCTGATCATTTAATAGGGGGTTTAATAGTCAAAGCAGTAAGAATAAAGAAACAATCTAAACACATTTGACAGTGATTGCACACTGAAGTCACACAAAGTCAGCATTTACTGTAACTCATATCAAACTATCACCTTCTGATTGTTCGACACTGAAGAATTCAACACCATAAGGAAGGAAGGACTTGCTTTTTAGTGTGGAACATGTTCTTTCTGTGAAATATGAATGTAAATGCGCAAATATTTAAGTCATAACTTAAAAACCAAACTGTTGATTTGCTTTTGTTTTTGATTGCTGGTTTACATTTGTATATTTTTTCACCCTTATTTTCTAATTTTCATGCGGCAAATATAAAAATTTAATTTACATGTTTTAGGTTTATGGTTATGATTTATAATTTATATAATACATTTATGGATTCTATTTTTAAATTTAGTTTTTTTGTATTTTAGTTTTTTTTTATGTTAAGCTGACATCTGATTTAATGCCATATATTTCATTCAGATATATATTCATATAATTCATCCATGTATACACAGAGTTTTATATTATTTATAGGTCAAACAAATCACAGTGAACTAATAAGTGCACTCCTGGGACTACACATTGAGTTATTGTCTTTCCTGCCTAAAGGAAATAGTAGTTGGTCATTATTAAATCTTGCTTTCATTTTTTTTAAATTATTTTTTTTAATGAAAAGAATGTGATTATAACTAGAGGAGCTGGACAGCCAGAATTTATTGCACTATGATATTTTGGATTCTTAAACCTGAACCTTAAACCTTGAATCATCAGAGATGTACAGTATGTGGTGAAAGCTCAGTTTCAGATTCAAAAAAGTATAATTGTTTACACGTTTTCTTCTTGTTTGCTCACCATTTTGAAAGGAGTCTCCAGTGTCAGCGCTTTATAACAACCAAGTAAAGCTTTGATTTGGATTTCCACCACAAGAAAAAAATAAATTAAATAAAATGCTTATGCACTTTGTTTTAAAGCAAAAATAATCAACTCCATCCATAACACTGCTCTGTTTCACAGCACACCATAATGTTGTTGATTGGTGATAGTCCAATGTGTTTTACTCTTGCATAATATATTTTGTGAATGTTCTTAATGCTCAATCACATGCATATACATGAATATTTCCCTGTTATATTAATACAGCTGCTACTTGAGTTAAATAAATTGTGGCTTTAATGTTAATTTTATTCATTAATTTCACTTTTTGTTAAATATGAATGTGCTGGCCTAATGGGGTTAAGGGGAAACATTGCTCACTACATAACCTGGTATGAATCTCAAATTAATGTCACACAAATATAAGGAGAAAGAATTGAAAAGAAAAGAAAAGAAAAGACAGAAAATCCAACATAACACACACAGAACAATAAAGTATGGTTTTAAGAAGTGTTGTGCATGTGCACTTACAGAATAAAATAAATAATCTTCAATAATCTTCTATTTATTTAATGTAATAATGTTTTTATTAATTTTTTTTTTTACTGAAATGAGGGTCATTATTCTTAATTAGCAACATGATTGGGTAATTAATTAGGTCCTTAACCTCCTCCTGAGAGTTAATATACACTGCCTTTAAAAAAAAAAAAAACGTAGTTTACCAAATGAAAATTTGAGATACATTCAACACAACTAGATTAATTAAATAAATAAACAAACAAACAAATACATAAGGACAATTCCTATTATTACATTTACTATTGTTCAATTTGTATGTTAAATACGTTACTGTACATTTTGCATCAAATGCATTACAATTAAAATAAACATTGAAAAATACATTATAAATAATCATTACGTTATAGATTCAGTAGACAGAAATTTTATTTTAAATAAAATAATAAAGAAAAAGCACACGGCTCAATAAAAAAAAAACATACATCATCATAAAAAATGCAAAGTAATAGAAAACGAACAAACAGAACAAACATAAACAATAAACAACAAAATCTGTAAAAAAAAAAAAAAAAAAAGTAAGACAGGCAGACAGACAGGAAAATAAAGGTTGAGACAGACAGTGACTGAGATATAAAACTGACTGACAGGCAGACAGACAGTTAAAGGTAAAAAGAAAAAACAGACCTAGGGATAGATAAAAAAAATAGTGACAGAATGATAGATTAAGCGGAAATTGACAGAGACAGACAGACAGTGATAGAGAGACAGATGCATAAAAAACTAGCTGTTTAAGCAACAGACAAATTAGGCAGCAGAGTTAGGAGGCGACAATAGAGAGAGACAGAAGGAGAGGCAGATGGAGGGACAGAGAAAGACAAACTGATGGAAGGGGACAAAGAGATAGATGAATACAGATAGGCAGACAAAAAATTAAAGACTGAGGGAGAGCAAAGGGACAGAGCAAGACAAGATGTTTGAAAGATGAAGAAAGAGGGGCAGAGTAAAGGAGGGGACAATAAGAGACAAGCAGATAAGTAAGGACAGAGAGACAGACTAACAGAGGAGACACAGAGAGAGACTAACAGATGAGGATGGACAGACAGTGTGGTAGAGTGGCTTGAAAAGAAATAGATAGAAATAGAGAAAGACTGATAGAAGAGGACAGAGAGAGACAGCCTGAAAGAGAGAGACAGACAGAGAGAGAGAGACAGACAGAGTGAGATTGTCCGCATGTTTCTCAGGCTGCTTAAACTCATTGGCACGCTCTCGTCCCCGGGGGCGGCTCAGAATCCCAGCAACACAAATTTTATCACGACAGGTGTTAATATGTCCAAAAAACAACCTCTCACTTTCACACACATACACACGCACACACACACACACACACACACACACATACACACACAAATACATACACGGGGCATGTGAAGATGAAAGCATGGACACAATTTCACACAGTACCCTACACAGACACACACACACTGGTGTGAGTCCGAGGTGCCACCTGTCCATGTGGAGGCCCAGGTGGAGGATGGCTCGAGTTTCTCGGACAGAAACATGCAGTGAGCCGGCGCGATGGGAACGGCAGCTGCTTCCAGATCTCTCGAACATGAAATCATCTCTGGATCTGGGGACGGGCAGAAGGGCCGGACATGCAAGAGTGAAACACACTCATTTCTGTCTCCTCTCGGACACGGCATGTGGGAAACGCTCTGTGTGTGTGTGTGTGTGTGTGTGTGTGTGTGTGCGCATGTGTGTGTGTGTGTGTGTGTGTGTGTGTGTGGGTGATTAATTGGATAAAAACGACACTAATGAAAGGACATTATTACAGGACAACAGACTCCCCCTTGAGGACGAGAAAAGATATGTTTACTTAATTTGCATGTTATGGTTCATATTTGACTCCGGGCAGACAGACAGACAGAGACAGAATGACAGATGAAGAGACATAGGGATAGACAAGCAGAATTAAAGCATGCAAGTGCAGAGTCAGAGACAGATAGAGAGGAAGGCAGACAGACAGATCGAAATAGCTATGAAGGAACAGACGGTTAGAGACAGCAAAAGACAAGAAGTTATAGACAGTGAGACAGAGACACAGAAATAAACCCTGAGTCAACACATCCAGTTCGGGAGACAGACAGATGGACATGAACATGAAGGCGGATTGAAAAAACCAAAGTTGAGTTCAACTAGTGAGAGACAAAAAGAGACAGACAGAAATATATACAGAAGCAGACACAGATGACTGGACAGACAGATCGAAAGAGACAGATTGAGACAGACAGGCAAAAAAAAAGAGAAATACAGAGACAAATTCTGTGTTTTGGACAGCAGCTCTTCTACAAATATGACGAATCGTAAATTTCTGTTATGACTTCATAACAGCTCGTAGATTCAGCGGCCAGATGTTCACTTTGAAGGCCTGACCTCTAGGAATAACTAACACACACACACACACACACACACACACACACACAACACAACACACTAAACCTGTGGTTTGTCTCTCAGCTGTAACTATTGTCAGAGCTGCAGTTACAGAAAATGAATCAGGTCCTTCTGACCAATCGGAACAGCACTGCGGTATAAACCCCATACTGTATATCTTTCCGCATCTTTTCTCCTTCTCAGTACTTTAAAACACACAGATTTTCTTGGACGGCCGTCAATAAAACCATCTCCGTTTGTGTGAAACATCACTGGCGTCCGCTGCCGCTCACATTCATTTCCCATAAAGTGCTTTTTTTTTTTTTTTCCTTTTCAGTGCGACTCAAAAACACAACAGTCTAAGGGAGGAGGGACGATTAACGCATAAAAGGCGAGCGAGGCTCGACATGCTGATAATGCAGGCACATACATTCACACACTCACAAACTCACACACTCACCAGCTCTGTGGCTTCCCTCAAAGCCGGCAGCATGCAGAAAGAGAGGGAGAGAGAGAGAGACTGGATATCTGATTGACTGTGATTTATTTCGGAGGGGAATTTCGCTTTGATGGAGCTGATTATGGCTGTGAGAAAAGCAAGCACTGATAAGAGCCATCACACGCTAAGTGATTTTACTTAAGGAACTTTGGCGGGAGTGAAAAGGAAAAAAAAAGTTGAAATAAATAGAGAACTAAATGTACTTAGAACTGTACTGAAATTTCTCGCTGGTGTTTTCCAGAAGTTAGGTTTATAGGAACCTTAAGTAACCTTAAGTGTTATAGTTAACCTTACGTAACCTTTTTTTTTAAGTGCCTAGCAAAATGTTTCAGCTACAGTCCAACAACTACTGATCATCATTAGTTTAAATGACTAGTCAGTGATCACTAATGTTCTTGATGACAAATCACTAATCAACATTGTTTCTAAAGGCCAAGCACTATTGTTCCCAACAAACAATCATTAATCACAATTGTTCCCAGTGAACAATCACAAAACACTTCTGTTCGCACTAATCACCACTGTTCCCAAACACCAAGCATTGGCGACTACTGGTTCTAAAAACCATTATCTTAACAGCCAATCATTAATCATCATTGTTCCTATAAACCAATCACTAGTCAATATTGTTACCAAGGACCAATCACTGATCTCCATTTTTCCCAGTGACCAATCATTGATCGCTACAGATCATGACAACAAATCATTACACACCGATGTTCCAGAAGGCCAAGCATCCCAACAACCAATGACTGATCTACTTTATTGCAATTGACCAATCACTGAGCTACATGGTTAGCTCCGACTGATCACTGATCTCCTCGCTTTTATTGACCAATCAGTGAATGCCATTGCTACCACTGACCAATCACTGTTCTGCATAGTTTCCATTGACCAGTCACTGATCACTATTATTTGTGACAACAAAACATTAATCACTATTGTTTCCAATGATGTTACTGATCAGTATCGTTCCGATATTGTTCCAACCGATCACTAATTACCAATAATGCCAACAACAAATCACTGATCACTATTGGTCTCAATGTGCAATTACTGATCAGCATTATTTCTAACAAAAAATTAATCCTGGGGACCAATCACCATTGTCTCAGAACCACGAATCTCTGAACAATACCGTTACTGATCACTAATGTTTCCAATGACCAAATCGTCTTTGCTCCCAATTATAAATCAACAACTATTGTTCCCATTGCAAATCACTGGTCACCACTGTTCCCAATAAAACAGCAATGACTAGGTTCCCCCAAAAACTAATCACTGTTCATCACTGTTCCAAACCACAAATCGCTGATCACCATTGTTCCCAATGACCAATCATTACTGTTTCCCAAATCTTTCTTCTTCATATAATACATTTGATATTCAAATTATTATTATTATTATTATAAGTCAGTCTCTAACATCTCAGATTTGAGCACACAGTAATAACTTTAATTACTTCCCCTGAAAAGGGCTGGCAACACTGATCGCAAACCATCTCTCTTTGCAGGCTTATGAACACAAGATACATAAAGTGGGATGCGTGTGCGTGTATGTATGTGTGTGTGTGTGTGTGTGTGTGTGTGTGTGTAGGGCCGGCTGCATTATTACTCTTTAATGCTACTGTCCCATATGTCTGCGCACAAATCGACTGAGCACAGATCACATTCCAGACCGAGTCTCGCACAGCCAAAAAGCACAGAGAGTCACGAATCTCACACACAAGCCCAGATACACTGTCAACACTGCAATCTGTGCTGCACTGGGCTCTATACACGCAGCGGGGCCTTAATGCACATCTCATTCACATATACCCACACGTTTAGCCACCAATCATTTAATAGTTTGTGCACCCCTGTTATTTATTTATTTGTTTACTTATTTGAAAAATAAAAACGATATCTTTATTCTATTTTAGCAAACTGAAATCAAGGGTAGTGCACTTTATTGTAAACAGACAGACAGACATACATACAGACAGACAGACAGATAAATTGGAAAACAGAGGATTTTTCCCACCATGGTGCAACCTTGGGATGCAAACCTTTGCACTCCAGTGAAGAAAGACAGACAGGCTGTATGGGACAGACAGACATGCAGACAAATTAATTAATCTATTAATTGATTGTTTTTTATTTTTATTAATAACGCTCCGAACCGAATGAAACTAGAACATATAGGCTGCAGAGTTTTGCTTACATAGATAGATAGATCGATCGATAGATAGATAGATAGATAGATAGATAGATAGAGTTACTTTCTTTTTCCTCCATACAGAAATCACAAGGGGGTGTAAACTTTTACAGACACACATGCAGATAGATAGATAGATAGATAGATAGATAGATAGATAGAATTGAGATTTGTTTGTGTATACACAATAAATTGTGCACACTCTGTGCACGTGTTTCTCGATGCATGTGCTTGTGTAGATTTGGGTCCTGGGTGTGGGCAGGTGTCGATGAATGTATGTGTATTTAAATGTGCGGGGGTTTAATTTAAACAAAAAAGAACAGTGCATAGAAATCAATTAACTATTGGCCAC